>JAODPA010151557.1:0-12665 GCA_025585075.1 Nepenthes mirabilis
TGTTTGAATTTTTGGGGCTATGTGTTTTTTTCCAAATTTTATCGTTGGTGTAAAGATTTTAAATTATTATATTTATATTTTTATCAGTTGTGAATGTGCTATATATTAATTTAAAATTTAAATTTTTCCTATGTGATCAGATTTGGATATTAGTTATGGATTTTGGATTCGGGTTGTCACAGACCATCTTCTGGAGTGATCAAACTTTCGAATTGGATAAGCTTCCGGAGTAGTTTTTTGCATCTGCCAATTTGAATTTATGCTAGAATGAATTCTTCAACCGGTTTGAATTTTATTCCGGAATGAATCTTGCTTTAGCTAGTTTGGATCTTATTTCGGAATGGATCTCACTTCAGTCGGTTTGAAATTTACATCGAAATGGACTTGTGGGTGCTAGAAAATTTTGGAATGGTATTGTAGGCGCCAGCTAGGTAGATAGGAAAACCAGTTGTTTGTGAGAAGGAGAACTGGAATGGATCTGCATCCGGCTGCCTATATGAGGAGATTCCGAAATGCTTTTTGGCTGGCTACTTGTGAGAGGAGATTTCGAAATGCTTTTTGGGCTCCACGATGGATAATTGCCGGAATTCCTTTTGGGCTCCACAATGGATAATTGTTGGAATGAATTTACAGCCGGTATTTTGAGAGAGTAAATGCCGGTAAGGAAGGGACTAGCTTCTTTGAGAGAGGAAGTACCGGAATGCAATTGTGTACGGCTTTTTGTGAGAGGAAATGATGGAATGCTTGGCTGTTTGGTGGTTTGAGAGAGAAAATGTCAGAATGCACGGGCGTTAAGCTTTTCTCCCTTCTCTCCCATCTCTCTTTTTTTATGTGCTTTACTCAACTTTTCCTTGGCATATGGCTTCTTATTGTCTTACATCTGGTCAGCCCTTTGATCGTGCTCAGGTCTTGTCTTCTGTGGTCGTTCTTGCTGTGAAATTTGTTAGGCCATTAATCCTCCAAAGTAGAGTGGCATCTTCTTATGATTTTTTCCCTTAGGTGTAAGAGGCTGGTGTTGGAGGGGAACCCCCCAGCATGGTATCTTCTGACTGGCCCTATTGTGTCCTCACTCCAAGTTTATTGCTCCAATGAAATGGCTCGCAAGTAAAGGTCCAAACAGTAGATTGTTCTCTGATACTATATAAACATCTTTGTTATCAGAAAGGTTGCCAGCCATCTTGGGAGTGGCAGGATGTTGTCTATCCGGGCCTTCATCCTTCAATCTGAGACTTAGTCAGCCTTCTATCTCGAATGTCAAAACCAACTTGGATTTGGTAATTAGGCCTGTATGTTTTCTAGGTCGGGCGCTTTTTTCATTCTTTTTTTTTAAGTCGCAACGTGGGCGGTTGAAGAAAAAGCCTTCAGTCATCGATGACCACGTTACGTGCAAAGAGCCTGGAATGAATATATTATACATTCGAGTATTGATCTCTTTTATGAAGAGCGCCTACCGATGTCATTCATGACTATTTGCAAGACTACCAGGAGTGGTGGACTCCTTGGCAATAGCGCTCGTATGGATTTTAGTATTAATCAGTTTTATTTTTGTGTTTTTTGGTGGCAAAATTGGCTTTTTGGTCGCTTCCAATAGACCGCGCTAATATTGAGTTCCATGAATTCGAATTATCTTATGGATTATGGGTTGCGAATCGGATCTTCGTATTGAGTCGATCTGATGCGGATCCAATTTTTATAATCTCAAACCAGAACCCTGTGCAACACAATTGAAAACGAGAGGTTAGAGGACGATAAAAATTATTCCTACCGTTTATCCTCCGACACTTAAGTCAGATGTCTTTATAAGGGAATAGAAAGAAGTAAAGAGAATACGTAAATATATGTATCTGTAGATTGAGTATTTGGGTGCTCCCGAAAAATGGACGGCTTAGAGGTGCGTGTGGCATGTTAGATGTGCTCCCTATAGAAGGGCGTCTTAAATGGTCAGGGTATTCTTGAAGGATGGTCAGGCACTTGAATGATAGGTCCCTTAAATAGATATCCCTTGAATAGACTCCCGAGGGGTTTCAGTATTTGGTAGGAGGGATGGCTAGGGGACAAGATAAAGTCTATTATCCTTTTGTCTCCTCCTTCTTTGGCCTCTTCTCCTTCTTTTTCCCGAAGGTCCCTCCCTTTTGCCAGGATTGAATGGATATTTATAGAATAGGTAGGCGATTTTAACCGCCTGTTGAACTATCTCCAACAGACAACCGTTGGAATCACCGCGATGACCGCATGTGTATAAGACGAAGCGATTGAGCGGTTTTTCTTCCTGAACCGAGTTTACTAAACCTATCAGAAAGTAATATTTTTTTAATTACTCTAAAATTTTTAATAGTATGACTACAATTATAATAGCATTTTAAATTCTAATCATGCCATTATAGATTATGTAACCCTTTACTTTTATATAGTATCATTAAATAAGCTAAATTATCATAAAATCTCGATCCTATGATTGAGATCATCATGCTCTGCCTTTGTGGACAATGAGGAAAATCTAATACTAAAGATTAAAGGATGAATTTTTTAAATTTTTCCGAAAAGTTTTTTTAATAGGGTAAAGTATAACCAATAAACTTGGTGATAATTTCATGATCTTATCACATAAGTTTGATGACTTCACGTTGAGACCAACCCTTATTCCAAAAATGTGGTGGGCCTCACGAATAAAGAGAAGAAAAAGGGAAAAGTTCAACCCAAAGTCATAAAATTGTAAAAGGGATTACACACTTATAAATTCAATTAAAATTGGTTGGATTTAAAATAATAAATTATACTTCTTGTAAAATAATAAATAAAATTTTCATTAATATTACTGTATAACATCTTTGTGTGGCGGGTATCATATAAAGAAAATACAATGAATTATCTTTTATTAAATCACAATAAATATAAGGAATTAACTTAAAAAATTGATTAAATTTTAATTAATTAAACTGAATTCAGCCTGACGAGCGGTTGGTGAAAGCGGGTGAATGCTGCAAACCAAACCGAGGGAATGTTTCCGCGTTTCTTCTTGAATCAAACAATACAGCCTTCAAGAATTCAAATGCAGAAGAGAGAGAGAGAGAGAGAGAGAGAGAGGAGGAAACGTTACGACTTCGGTTTTCTCCGTCGCACCTGTAAAACGATTTTAGCATTGTCTCTATTGTGAAAATTGCTTCAAATTCCCACATTTTTCGTAACTGGTTGAGATTCTGTTTCCAATCCAAACTATTTAATCTCACAAATTTGTGGGTTCCGCGCTTTCATATCCCACATTTGGTTAGACTTTGAAGATTTTCGTTAACAGCCGCGACGAATTTTGTGTATGAATTGACCCTGGGGGTAGGTGAGGGTGGCGAAGAGTCAGGTGTGGCAACCGTGTAAGAAGAAGAGGTCTTAGGAGAGAGAGAGAGAGAGAGTCTGAGAGGAATCTGAGAGATCTGTGGAATTTAATCGAGAGAGAGAGAGGGAGGGAAGGGATGGCGTCGACGGGATTGACCAGTGGTGGTGCGGGAAGTAGTAGCAGGACGAGGGTGGGCAAGTATGGGCTGGGAAGGACTTTAGGGGAAGGAACGTTCGCGAAGGTAAAGTTTGCCAGAAACACAGAGACTGGAGAGCATGTCGCTATTAAGATTCTTGATAAGGAAAAGGTTCTCAAGTACAGAATGATCAATCAGGTACAGGACGTTTCAACATCATGGCATTCTAATTTCGTTGTGGATCTCCAGAAAGACTGTCTTCAATGATTTCTATAACTAATTTTAGAGGAAAGGGCACCAGAATTCGTGGGACTGTGCCTAGGGATTTCCACACTTGTTTTTCCCTTTCGATTTGAGAATTTACTTTGATAACGACCTATAATACATCCGGACGTAGGAACAGAGGCTCGACGCCACGCTTGGATTCAAAATTTTGTCTGTCTGGTTTTGGATTAATAGCTTGATATTGGGTGTACAAGGGGGTTATTACTCATTAGTCACTGAACTTGAGTGGTTAATAGGCTCCGTAATTTTTATTTTGTAGGATTCATTTATAAATAAGTTTAGTTTAATTTGAAAATTCATGGAAACCTTAACTGTGGATGCAAGGAGTTATTATATTGCCTATTATTCACTTCCTTTTAACTACATCTTATTCGCTGCAACTTAAGCTGGTAGCTGGATATATATGGTTTCAGTTCATCTTTCTTAAATATTAGTCCTTAGTTTATACAAGGAAGAGGGAACTATGAGCAAACGCAAATTTCTGAGACGGAAAGTCAAGACGGGATCCAGCAATATGTTTAAGTGGTGAAAAGTGATAAGAATTAATGAGAGCTTTGCCCTTGTAAGTATTTTTATAGTAATAATGCTGCATTTTCATTATTAGGAAATTAATATTATTTTTCCTTTTAGTATGTGAAATATACTTGCTTTATATGTGTTCATGTCATATTAGTTATTAATTTTTATATGAGAAGTGTTAACATGATTTATTACTTAATATCCGTGGGACATATATATGCATTGCAATGAGAGTAAAGATGTATATAAGTCAAACAATTTAAAGATTAATTAAAAATACTTGAAGGCAATAATTCATGATAATAAATATGTTAAACTGTTAGAAAATACAAAGTTTTTAGGTATGTTAGAATTGTCATGTATTACTCAAATTCTAGCACTTTGATGACTTAGGGTCAACTTTCTCATCTTTGCTGACCATTCATAGTTGATATTACCATGACCGTTATGATACATCTGTAGCTGGTCACGCAACGGCTCCACAATTGCAGCAACATCCATAAGTTAAAGTGTAATAAATGGAAGCCATCTATGGGAAAAAAATATCATACAATATATGATTTCAGGAGCTGGTTGATGAACCTCATGAAAGTACTAGGTGCATTTGACAAGCCAAATGACATAGCAAAGCACTCGTATGACCCTTTCTTTGTTTTAAAAGCTGTTTTGTATTCATCTCCATATCTGATCTGTATTTGATGATATCTGCTTTTCAAGTTAATCCTGAAATAAATTTGAAAGCCAGCTAACATGTCAAGTGTATTGTCCAATCTTGGAAGGAAATGTGCTCGACGGCTATTTTATTGATAGTCTTGGCGTCCACGCTCTTCACACATTCTACTCCCATCTTCTCAGGAGTGAGTAAAGCTGGCATGATTCAATGACTTAGACTCTCTCGAATTAACCCTTTCAAAGGAGCTCTACAGTCTGTCATTGAAGTTCCTCATACTCCTTGGACTGATCTGGAAGTGAGGCAGATTAGTTAGAGTAGATCTTGGCACTAGGTCATTGCGATGTTGCATGTCCCTCGTCAGAGGTAGTGTTTTGGGCAGTTCTTTTTGCATTACATCCTTAAACTTTATGAGAATTTCTTTTATACTCAGGAATCCAACCTGCAACTTTTCTGCTATTAGAGGAGAGCATAAACAATCCTGGTTCTCTGGCTTTGAGTAATAAACTTTCATTTGTTCAAGAATGCAAGAGAACAACCACGTTCTTTCCTCATTGTGTCATATTCCCTCATTGGCTTCAACACCTGCATTTTCTTCTTATCACCATCTTTCACTAAGAATGAATATGTATTCTTCAGTCCATCATGCATGGTACCATGGTCGTATTGTGTAGGTCTTCCAAGTAATATATGACACTTAGCCATGGGAACCACATCACAGTAAACAAATTCTTTGAAAGAACCAATTTACAAATTAACAAGGCACCTTGAG
Source organism: Nepenthes mirabilis (assembly GCA_025585075.1). Lineage (NCBI taxonomy): Eukaryota > Viridiplantae > Streptophyta > Magnoliopsida > Caryophyllales > Nepenthaceae > Nepenthes > Nepenthes mirabilis. Next base: position 5,711 of record JAODPA010151557.1, read on the forward strand.
GAAACAACCACCTTATTCCCTTTGTTGAACCAAAGGATTCAATATGGTTTTGTATGGCTCTTAGTCTTCGGTTTCAGCTTGTCTACCACCTCTTGAGACTCCAAGTTTTCACCTGTACACTGCTATATATCAGATTAAAAGGCTTTCATCCAGTTGTGCATCATATGCAGAAGATGTACTTTCATGACCCATTATCTTTGCTACTGGATGGAGGGGATAGCAGAGACCTACAAATTGCTAGCACCAACCACATTGTCATCAATACCTTCTTCTATTTCATTTTCTTCATCCACCATGTGTGACTCATTGTCTTCAAAACTTGCCAGGTCATCTTTTAGAGTCAGCTTCCTAATTTTCAGCAAGATGTATACTTCATTCACTTCTCTTGGGATGCTTGTGCCCAATCTCAAAGCACCTGCAATATTTGATTCACTGTTTTTCCTTGGTTATTGTGTGGCATTTGAGTTGTTTTTGCTGCATTATTTAATGTTTGAGTTCTGTAATGGTGCTGCTGTTTGGCTGCCTTTATTACATGCTTTGTTGGAAGAATTACCTCCATGTTCATTTCCAAGCTTTCTAGGAGTGTTAGGAGCGAGTCATGCTTCAACTTTTAAGGCAGGCTGATAAGAATTACTCACCTTATATGGTTGCTGCAAGCTTACTTGGTCTTGAATGGAAATTTGGATGCCATTGAAATTCTTATTCACCTTCTGAGCTTCAGATTCAGCAAAGTTGCATCATAATGATAGCTTATGAAACTCTTAAGCATACCTTGTGATACAAGGCCTGTTCATAGTCCCAAAGAATTGAGCCTTCAACTTCTCTTTCTTCTTGTTTGATCTTCTCTGTTTCTCTTTGTCCTTGCCTTACAAAATCATTTTGATAATATTTCCACTATATGGTAGCTGGTCCCTTGAGTTTTGCTTCCACTAGTTTTGCTTTCCTATCATCTGGTACAGCCTTCCGCTCAAAGTAGTTTTTAATCATGTCCACCCAATCCAGTAACTCTTCTGCTTCCATACAGCATCAGATTTTGCGATCCGCGCACTGCACTTGGAGTGCCCTGACTATGTGATCTTTCCATCTTTGTGGGGTTTAATTGCATTGTACGTATCTCTCATCATCAGGTTTTTCATCACTTGAACTGACATTTTTAGCATTAGATTAGACTCATTATAACAAGATAATTGAGTTCTCTAACTCAGCTGCTGTAGTTCCTCAAGCATCTCAACAGTGACAAATCTCCCTCTTCTACCCCATTTCCTCTGATAGCATGTGCAGCCATTGATTTACAAGATCAAGTTGCTCTGCTGCCACTTTGATGTGGATAAGTTCAAATACATTAGAGTCAACAGAGATATAGGGTTGTATTATTTTTAATAATAATCCGGGACACTAGCATAATAGACACAACACGAACATTACTTGAACAGAACTGATAACGAGTTTTGACTAAGTTTGGACTATGACAAACCTGAGACAAACAAAATCAACAGCTTCCGGCTAAGCTCTCGCATGTAAAATGGCGATGGAGGGATCAACAGGTGCTGCAGGGGTGAATCCTCAAATCCAGACCTCCAATTATTTAAAACCCTAGCTGGTTTATGGCTGCAGCTCTCTGCAAGTTTTTTCTTCAGCACAACAATCCACAAGTCCCCCCCCCCCCAAAATGGTGGAGATGATCTTTTATATGAACCCCAAGGCTTCTAAATTTCCAAGGGAAAGCCAATTACATAAGGCTTCTAGATCTTTTCTAGAAAGGGTGGTGCTACAATATTCTCCTTACCGCTTTTGTACTGAATGGTGTACTGAAACCCAGGAGTTTTCACAAACTCCTTTATTGTAACACGGTGGAGACTTTTTGTTCTAGGAAGAACTTAACACTTACATGATCGGTCTTAATAACAAATTCATTTCCTTGGAGATAGTATCTCCACTTGGACATTACCAGAAGTACTGCCAGCAACTCCTCATAATTGGGTAGCTCCTTACTCCGAAAGCCTTACTGATAAATGTGAACGATTGTGTCCCTTCTGCATCGGTGCCACTCCCGTCCTTATGTCCATACCATAAGTCTCTACCACAAAAGGTGGAAAAGAGCATTTAGATTGGAGACCGGGTCATGGACTCCTTGAACTGTTGAAATGCCTGTGATACCTTAACTTACTAACAGTGATACTCTATTTTGTGCTGACCAAAAGAGCATTTAGACTTTACAGAAGTGTGTTTTCTTTGTAAAAGGAACATCAATTTGAGATGTTGTAGCAGATTTGGAGGCTTGAATTATAGACTAGGATGTCATAACCAGCACAAATTCTTTAAGGAATGAGTTGAAAATATGGTTCAGTAGTGCTTGGAAGGTGGCCGGAGCATTGTTTAGAATGAAGGGCATTACCTAGAACTCATAATGGCCTTGTTGTGTTCTAAATATATTCTAATTTGATGATAACGAGACCTCAAAACAAGTTTTGTGAAGTAGTTTGCTCCATGTAACTCATCTTGTAGGTCATTAATGACAGGTATTGGAAGTATTTTCTTCACCATTTTGGGCATGTTCACTTTCAATACAGAACCTCCGAGATCCATCTTTCTTATTAACAAGTAAGTTTGGGGAAGAAAATGAGTTGTGGCTCAGTTGAATGATGGAGGAAGTGAGCATTTCCGTAACCACCTTTTTGGCTTTGTTTTCTTGAAAATGGTGGTCCTGGTGTGGTCTCAGGCAAATTGGTTTCTGAATCTGGTTAGAGTGAAATTCTATGGTGATGGATTCTTTGTGGAGGGAGTTTCTTTGGTTCCTCAAAGATGTCTCTGAGCGTGCACTACAATTTCTGCAAATAAGAATGAATGGTTACCTGATCTTGAATTGTTGTATGCTGTGAAGTTGGCCTACATAATCCACCCAGTTTAGGAGCATCTTCTATAGCCTGCCGCCTGAGATGAGATGTAACTCGGCTGGTGGTTACCTCAACTCAATCTGCTGCTCTTCCTTGTGGAAACTTGTGTTGAGTTTCTTAAAATCAAACATGATGAGGCCGAATCTCCTTATCCAATCCATCCCAACCACCGTGTCACAGCTGCCCAACCCAAAATAATCAAGTCCTCAGTGAAAGAGTGCTGCTGCATTATCTAGAAGAAGTTGCTGCATTTGGCTTTTCTTAGCATCTTGCTGCCACTTGCAACTGGTTCAAATAGGGGCTGGTGAACTTCACATCTTACTCTTTTGACTATCCCAGGATTCAGGAAGCTGAGTGCTCCTTCTATCATTCAGAATTGTAATAGCTTTCTTTTCGAATGCTGATATTATTATTAGAGTAAGACCCAGATAACAACTGGACAAAACTCTCCATTAGTCCTTCCTTCTTTATGAGCTCATCCAAATCATCCAAGATTAATCCATCTGGGGCATTTCATATTTAATAATGAGAGCATGGATATGCTTTTCTCAACATCTATGGTTGGGTGAATACTTCTCATTGCATCTAAAGCAGAGTTCTATTGCTTTTTGTTGATCCAAACTAAGGTTAGTGGATGGTTGTGTTATATGGGTGGGTTGCGTTTTGGTGAAGGGAACAGGGTATGATTTTGCTGGTAGGTTAGTGTTTAGGAAGGTGTTTCGTTTCATTTTTTTTAATGGCTTCAAGGGATAATTCTTGTAGCTTTCTAATTCATAACACTGGAAAAAGGAGTGGATTTTTGAATTTTCACCATTTGGCTGAATCTCTTTCTTAAAACCACTAAGGAGGCTAGAGATGTAATATTCTTCTGGCAGGCTAGAATTGAAAATTACAATGAGATTTTCTAATTTCTCCTAGTACTCCACTTCTGTGGATCTTTAATGGAGCTTATTGAACTCCTCGGCTATATTCGGATAGGGTCCTATCACCATTCGCTTAAAGATGTCACCCTTGAACACTTTTCAATGGAGGGGAAATTTTTGTTGACAATAGCTTCGGAACCTCTTATCTGCCTTATCTTCTGGTGCATGATGGCTAGTTCCAGTTTCTTCTCCTATGGAATTTTAAAGACTTGGAAATATTTCTCATTTCCTTACCCGTCTTCTTGGATTATCTCCATGGAAGGAAGGATAATCGCGCTTAGGGTATGGCCAGTTGTTGCTACTCATATTCACTGAATCAATTAAGTCTAAGTTCTGGATTTGAGAATCCTTGCCTTGGTTCTTCCTCTCTTGTGATAGGGGAGGAGGAATCAACTTGAGTATTTCATGGGGAATGGATTTGGATGGGCTCCATTGTCACATTTGCCATTTTATTTGGACCATTTAGGCTCATTCCACTTCAAAATTGCTCAAATGACGCAGACAGTTGCTGTTTCCATTACTGCAATTGCCCTTCTCTGAATTGATGCACAAGTTCATGCGTATTGTGCCTCAGATTTTCTCTGGTAGTTGCTTAATCTTGCAATTGGTCCTCCAAATTTTTTTCTCAGCATTTTGTGTTTTAATGTTTAAGGAAATTAAAGAAAGATGGTGGGGAACAGTGTAGAAAGATTCAACCCTGGTGTCCCAGATGATGGTGGCTTGATAGGCAGAGGACCTCTGTTAATAGTCTGATACCAATTTGTTATGAAGTCGGCTTAAGGCATCAACTTCACAACAGGTGGAGGCCACAGATTGCCTGAATTCATTCAGGTTCAAACAACCGATGGAGAGTGTATAATTGTATCGTCAAAGACTGCAAATGTTTCAATATTCAATTTTATGATGATTTACAATACCGGGAGACTGTGTTTGTAAAGTGTCTTGAGGGCTCTTAGCCATTCAAATATTTTAACTGAGCTTACTGGCAATCTCGGCTGTTCAAGTATAACTGCCTTCTAACAAAGATTCACTAGACAAGACAATCTTAATATTAATTAGTTACAGCATGCCGCAAAGTTGCTGAGGCTCAGTTCAGCAGTAACGCAGCTGGAGTCAGCAAATTTTGAGGAGCAGTTTGGTAGATGTTGATTCCGATGTGAGAATGTCCCAGGTTTGGCCAAGCTGAAACCCGGTTATTCTGAGGCCTGATCTATTCTGCTGAGCTGCTGGCGTGTGGAAGTCGGTTTTGACTTGGTTTATAGCATGCTATTATTCCAAAAAGTGTCCTTGAATGGGGAAGCTCCCTAACACAAGCAGGTCCATGGTTTTGGCCCAGAAAGTGCTGTACAATATATCGTTTCTCTCAGGAGACAAGTTATATAAAAGTTGAAAACCCATCTAATCGAATACTTTGACTGAGGATGGGTAATGTCCAACTGACTGAAGGTGGGTAGGAATTAGTGCTTACAGCTGCTTCGGGGCTGAGTTCAGGAAAAGCGTAAAGCCACAATTGTAAGATACACTATGGGCTGGCACTGGCCTTGAAATCCATGTTCGGTGCAATAAAAGATCCCCTACACGTTGGCCATAATGAAAGAAGCTAAGGCCAGACAATACCCTGTGCAAGCACGTTAGCAACTCTTCCTTATATTTTAATAACTTGGTTGTTTTGATACATGCAATGTGTTTGCAAAACCAGCAATTTAAGAATGCACAATTAGCAGGTGAATTTCCGACCTGTCATCTGGGACTCTGGTCAAAGCAACAATGCCAAGAATGGTGGTAGCCACCATCCACATTAGAGGGAAAAAGAAAAAAAAAAGTCATGGTGACTGGATTTTACTGTCAACGGGAATTGGTTTTGAGGTTGAATTGATCAAATCCTGAGTTCCAACTTTCACGAAGTGTCCTTAAGTTCTGACTCTGAGAAGGCCATTACCCACTGATCCCAATACTCACATTTGTATGTCCAAATTTTTTTTCAGTTCCCTGGCTCCTAAGGTCCAATCAAGTTCTTCACGTTTAAATAGAGATTTTTTGTTGGCTGGTTTAGGATTTTAACTATATAAATCTTTGGGAGGATGTGATTGATGAGGTAAAACAAGGACAAAGCAATGGGGATCTACCATGGGTCATGAAGGCCCCTTGGTTATGATGGCATTCCATTGAAGGTGGTAAGACAGGAGTTTGTCCCGCAATGATGTTGATGTGGCGGCCTCTGGCCGATGGTTTCTTGCTCATTGCAGAAGTCAGCTGGATCTGAGTGTGGTTGGAAGTGCAAGAATGTTTTTATGTTGATGGGAAGTGACCACTGCACTTTAACCTGTTGCTGGAAAATGATGGTTCTTGCTGATGATGGTACTAATGATGAAGTAAGATGAACACCCCCCCCCCCAATGAGAGAGGTTCCGTAAGTTGTAAAAGAAAAAAAAAAGAGTAGGAGGGGGTTTGTCTGTTGGCTGATGATGAAAAGGGGCTAATAATGCTTATCCCTGGGGATTTTATATCAATATATCTTAACTCATAAGGAATGTAATTTTTGTAAAGAATTAAGAAGTGAAAAGTTATAGGGACATCCTTGTCCTAATCGAAGTCTTGAGGGATAGGGGTGCTGCCAAATCACTTCTCTTCTTGACCATTCAATCAAGTCTAATCACGCTACCAATTTTTTAAGGTGGTGTAGTCCCAGCTGTTTGATCAATGTTTGTCGGACACCCTAGATTTAAAAAAGGAATGATAAAGGAGTGCAACATCGGGCATACCACACAATTGAGAATAGTGGAACGTCTAGCTTTTGCTAAATCTTTTCACCGTGATCTATTTTTTGAATTTTCAAAGAGTTAATGATGTATTGTGATATGCTATCTTGTTGTTTGGCTAGGAAATGCTGGATTGTTTCAAAAATGGCAAGGCATGTTAAGGAGTGAAAAACTGAGGATATTTTCTAGAAAATTATCTAGGAAAATACACAATTAGAAAATATGTTCAAATTTGTTGGTTTTCTATATTAAAATTGGAAAATAGAGTTCTTTAGTTTTTCAATTTCGAACAAAATTTTGGAAAACTGAGAGAATATCAAAAAGATAATTTTAAAAATTTTTTACTTGCTATAAAGTAGAGTTTTCTAATATTATTTAT
>JAODPA010151557.1:12762-28107 GCA_025585075.1 Nepenthes mirabilis
ATAAAATTATTCCAATGATATTATAATAATTAGAAGGGTTATTGCTATTAAAAAATGTGTTATTGATATATATTGACAATTAAATCCATGGGTGAGGATAGAAATAAATTGAGTAGCATTTAACTTGGACTCTATTCATGAATTTGCAAGTCTAATTGATTTCTAGTTTCATGAGTTTAACGCAAATAAACTATGCAAATGCTTTTAACAAAGCCATAGCTACTAGTTCAACATTTGGTATGCGTAATGTAGTACAAAATATGTATGACAAGTGTTATTTATACCATATATTATCATTAATTATTGTGTTCAGTGTGGTTTGTTTGTATATGGTATAAAGTGTCTTTTTGACTTTCGGTGACCTTCATGAATCAACCTATCACAATTTGAGTTCGATTAATTAATTTGTTGTAATGAATATATTTAGTCAATTTATTATATAATATTTTGATTAATTTTGGTTGGTTTACTTTCTTGCCTGCAGCCGACCTCTGCCCGACAAAAGATCAATGGCAAGGGCATATAAAAACACTCCAACACCTAGTGTCCGCCCTTGTAATCTCTTAGAAAGAATAAGTATACATTGTCGCTTACTATTTTTGTGCCGCTATATTTTTAAATGGATTAAAGATATAGCTAGGTACTATTTGTTTCAAAAAAAGGAAACTCCTATTTAGTAACTTCAATTTCTTCTCCACCCATAGTAAAGCTTTCCCCACCCCTTTCTCATCAATGGACTCTTGATGTATATGAAGGAGTATGGTTTGTTGGAGAAATTCCTACCTCTTTATTTATCTCTAAGATGTTTGGATTTTTCAAAACTCTATGGACGTGCAAAAGAAAAATATTATTGTGAAACTGATAATTCAATGGTAGATAGACCAATAGTCTTCCATCTATAGGAAAATCTGCTCTTGCTTAGATGCCGGTATGCTTAAAAAAAAAATTATTATATGTTGAATGATTGACACTTTGCTAACAATTATTTGACTAGTTAAAATTATTTTCCCAACTAAACATGGTATGAGGCTTTTGAAATTTATTGTTTTTTAGTAAAAAAGATATCTTTGACAGTTTTGTAAGTATCCTAGGAGGAAAATTTTTATGGGTAATCCTAAGATCTAGGTATTTTTCATATCTAATTTCATTTTTCTTGATAAATAATAATCCCGTTGTGTACTTTGGCATATGTTTAAGTCTCCACCTCAATGGCCGAACAAGAGATGTGCACATATCAACCTTTCTTCTCTTCCTAAATCCTATTTATTCTGAAAGAAAGCAAATTCTTGTTGAGAGGAAACTGTTCACTTTTTTCACTGCTTCTCATTTCCTGCATATCCTATCCAATTAAGGAGTATTTTTTTTTCTAACTGTTTCTCTCCAAAATCTTTGCCTTTTTCTTTTGAAACATTTTATCCTTTAAGGAAAAGGATGTCTTTGGCAGGCCAATAGGTATTCTAGAAGGTAATTTTGTGGGGTAATCCTAAGATCTTTGGATTTCTCACATCTAATTTTGTTAGGAAAAAGATAATGCCACTGTGTTATTCGGCATATGTTCAAATCTACATCTCAATGGCTGTATAACACAAGCACACACACACACACACACACACACACATACGCCTGCAGCAGTTTCTTCTCTTCCTCTAAATCCTATTAATTCCAGATGAAAGCAAATGCTTGGGTATGGAAATTGTTCCTTTCACTTTGTTTCACTGCCGCTTGCATCCTGCATATTCTATCCAAAAGGAGTTATTTTTTCCTAGTTGTTTATTTCTGTTCTTACTACATCCTTCAATCCACAGTTTTTAAGTGGCAATTTATATTTATGAACTGTTCTATTACTAGTTAATGAGCTTGGCATTTCCTTCTTATTTCACATTCTGCGAACCAATGATTCTATGCAATTGCATAATATAGCGGTACATTAGTCTTTAATGCCCTATTTAATTTATTTATATATTATTTCCCTCCATTTTTCAGATTTAGTGTTAGTCTTAATGAAAATTTAAAATTTGTGCGACAATGCTGTAACATTTTGCCTTATTTGTTCATTGCAGATTAAACGTGAAATTTCAACCATGAAACTAATTCGACACCCAAATGTCACCCTTTTGTACGAGGTGGTGGGATTATGGCTTGTATGACTGGGTTCATCATTTGGATTTTCTTTTGTCTATGACTGATAAATACATTGAGTTGCTACTTGCAACATATTGTTATCTGTACTTTCTATGACAGTATGATATGCTTTTTCATATCATCTTTAACATGGTAGCAGTCTTAAGGACCATATCCTTTTTTTGAAAAAAAATATTGTTTTGTGATCAAATTCTGTTTTTAGTGTTACAAAGTCAAGTTCTTGTGTAGGTGATGGCAAGTAAGACTAAGATATACATTGTTCTGGAATTTGTCACTGGTGGTGAACTCTTTGACAAAATTGTAAGATGGCTTATTCACTTTTGCTTTTCCATTTGTGATTGATGGCTGACACATTCTCTGTATTTTTATGTTAATGTGTTCAAATAGTTTCATCTGTATGTGATTGTGTGCTGCCCATTTTACTAAACCAGGCTAGGAAGGGGAGATTGAAAGAAGATGAAGCAAGAAAGTATTTTCAACAGCTGATTAATGCTGTTGATTATTGCCATAGCAGATGTGTTTTCCATAGGGACCTGAAGGTGATGAATTTTCTTTTCCTTTCGTAAACATCTCTCCATCTCTAAGTCTATTAAAGGAGGAATTAGTGACAGGGTGGCTTCTATGATTTTGTATGACAGCCGGAGAACCTATTGTTGGATAAAAATGGCGTTCTCAAAGTTTCAGATTTCGGATTGAGTGCACTAGCTCAACAAGTTGGAGTGAGTGTGATAAATTCCTGCCTTAGTTATAGGTTTTGATTCTACAATTGCTATGCACCATCTTTGAAGTATTTCCTGCAGCACCACTTATCATATTTGTATCATTTTGTGCTGCTTTGTGAGGAGTCAATTCTGACTATTATAGGCTTTTGGTTCAGGAAGATGGATTACTCCACACAACATGTGGAACACCAAATTATGTTGCTCCAGAGGTACATTATTTTTTGGTGAATTTATTCTCTCTCTCTCTCTTTCTCTCTTGTGTTCTTTTAAGTTTCTTGTCTTTGTGGCTCCTTTTGCAGGTAATAAACAACAAAGGATATGATGGAGCTAAAGCCGATTTGTGGTCATGTGGTGTAATTCTATTCATCCTTATGGCAGGCTATTTGCCATTTGAAGATTCAAATCTCATGTCATTATATAAAAAGGTTTGTTAAAATATATTAGGTAAGATTATCGATTTAAATGCCTCCGTTACTTTAGTTGGAAGGGGGTGAGATGTGGCATAATGATGATGTTGTTCCATTGTGACTGAAGGGCTGGAACAACCTCTTTATAATGCAGGGTAAAATTATATACATGTGGCTTTCCTTAAGATTACGAATCAGGATGCTTGTGCACTGAACCACCCATTCTTTCTATTACTTTTGTTGTTACACCAATTTCATCACATGCAACACCATTAAATCTTCAATTTGCTTTGCAACACAATTCAACCATCAATGTTTTTTACTAAAACCACATGCAAATCTATCTCCAGCCATAAAACTAAAACGTACTCAAAATCTAGCATGAATTGCTGGTGTGATCAAAATACCCGAGGGTTAGAATTAAGAGTAGATAAGGAATTTCTTGTAAAATTCACACAAGGTTACCAGTTTACCAACCTTACTTTCATTGTTCCTTCTTCTTTTCTCCCCTTCTGTTCCTTTCTTTTCTTCTTTCTCCTCTCTGCTGTTTCACAACTGATGAGAATAAATGAGTTCCACGCCCATTACTTTCTCTTTCCTCCTTATGAAGCCCTTCCCTAATGAGGGCTCATAAAAGCTTTTCCTTTTTATTTTTTATTTTTTATATATTTACTCACAAAACTTGCCACCTAAAGTCCATATAATACAAAGGTATTAAATCGCAGTCATTCATAATCTCAAGTTTAAACATAAAATAATAATCCCAAGTAACTCAAAATACAAGCATACTGTTAGGGAAAATATAGCGTAAACATATCCCAACACATCATGATCAATAAATAAATCAAACCTGGGGTAATGATATGACATCCTTAATTATACCTTTAGCCTTAATAACAAAATTGGTAAAAATCGGGATTATTACAACATATGTATATTTAAGTAGAGACCAGTAGTTCTTAGTTGATGAGATTACTTGTCAATCTGTATGGTTAATAAAAAGGGATCACACAATCAATTTAATTCCAACGTCAAAGAGGTGATGCAATCTGTTTGGAGTTAGATTATGATTGATTAAACCATAAAGAAAGAATTCTTAGTTGGACTGTCTGATGGTAGATGGGTTGGGCAATGAGAGCCTGCAGTTATGGGTAGTTCTTGAATCAACACTGTCATGAAGAAAAGATGAAAAGAGCATTGGATCATAATCTTGAACATAGACAAAGGCAAAAAGCAATGTTATACTTGCACTAACAATGTAGGATGTCTTCTGTAATTGACATCTGAAGGTCTTATGTCCTTCTGTCTGTCTGAAGGCCTTTTGCTAGTGGCAGATGCCTTATTTCAGCTATAGTTATTGGTTGGATTTGGAATGGTAGTCTTAGTTTTAATGTCATGTTAATGTGACTTTACTTGCTTTGTATTGCCCGGATTTTGTAACAGCGTAAGTTATTTCTTCTTTCAGTTTTGATTTACTTAAATTATGGGATAGTTGCTCCAAAGACCATGCTAATTTTTGTTCTATAGCTGCTAGGGGACCTTGTTTTCTTTCAGCATGGCTTGCTTTTTCACAATTATATGCATTGTTTTTCGCGCTAGTTATTACTGAGGTCATGTTTTAATGATTCTATTTGCTGATTCCTAGTTTATGAACTCTACATGGTTGCAATGGTTGCAGATACACAGGGCTGACTTCACCTGCCCTCCTTGGTTCTCTTCAAGTGCAAAGAAGTTGATCCAAAATATACTTGATCCTAATCCGTCGACAGTATGTTTCTATTATCACCGTTCTAATTCCATCTAATGCCCTCTTTCTTTTTTCCTCCCTTTTGGTTCTACTTGTTAGAATATGCTTATTTTTAGCATTAGAATTTCATTTAGGATATGTTGTGGTATTTTACTTTGTAAGAGTATTTTAGTATTTGTACTACAAGCATAGTTTAGTATTTCTACAATATATGAATAAACCTATATATTCATGAATAGATACCAAACCCTCATTGTATGCGTTTTGTCTAAACTCTCCAGTTACATTATTATATGGATGGATGAAAATATCGGTATTGGTATCTATAACGTTCTGGATTTTTCTTGAGGAAATATAATTGATCCTAATCTATCAACAGTATGTTTCTATTATCACCATTCTAATTCCATCTAATGCCCTATTTCTTTTTTCCTTCCTTTTGGTCCTACTTGTTAGAATATGCTTATTTTTTAGCATTAGAATATCATTTAGGATATGTTGTGGTATATTACTCTGTAAGAATATTTTTAGTATTTGTACTACAAGCATAGTTTAGTATTTCTATAATTCCAAAAATTGAAGATACAGATCAAGAAATGGAATTTCAATTATTTGTGGAAACATATCAATTGGTAGAACCCTTGCTAAAAGAAAGAGATGCTGTGTACAACTTATATATTCATAAACAGATACCAAACCCTCATTGTATGGGTTTTGTCTAAACTCTCTAGTTACATTATTACATAAAATTATATATTATGGCAGGATTTCGGTTTAGATGACTAATTAATATATTTTAGTGATACTTTTTGGACTCATTTAGGATGCAAATATTTTGAGTAGAAATACTGGTTAATTTAAGGATTATTTGGTGATAATTTAATACTCTAAAATATTATCCTAAATTTTAGAAAGGACTAAATTTTTAGATTTAAATTTAAATGCCAATTGATCAAATAAATTAGGGCTTTTACTATATATCATTTGGGTATAATTAAGCAATAATTATAAGTTAAGATTAAGGGTTAATTATTTCCTAATTAAGATTAATTAAGTTACATTGAATTTTGAAGGAGCACTAAACCTAGTTTGAAATTCTCTAAAATTTGGACTTAATTAAGAATTAACTTAATCTTAAGCTAAGAGTATATCTTAAGATTACCAAATAACCAACACAGAGTTGGAAATTTCGTGGAAATCGGACGAAATGGTGGAAGGTGATCATAGACGTTGCAAAACAAAGGAGGCGGCCATCATGGCCACAATTGGACAATCAAACATGCAATTTGACCAATCAAAGGGCTCTAAACACGTCAATGGTAGCTTAAGCTTGTTGTTTATAAATTTTGGAGGCTGAAAACTTAGTATGCACCACAATTTTCCGAAAAACAAAACCCACTCAAGGAGCAAAGTTCAAATTTGAGAAGAAAAATAAGGGAACGGATTAATATGCGTTAATTAGTAAGTGATTTCTTAATTTTTTTGTTATTTCATGATTGAATATCTCTCTAGTATTTTGAATAATCATTTGTTTGTGTCAAATCCTTCTCATGATGCCAAATTTTTAATCTAATAGTTTTATAAGGTTCATATATGATTATTTTGAAAGTTATATGCATCAAATGATAGAAAACAACTCAATTTTGGAAGGAAAAAATGATTGCGAAACCTCATGGCAAGAACAGGGCATAGGCCTGTTCTTCGGTTCTTCGTGCCATTGTTCAGTAGCACAGGGGAGCAGCTACCCTGTAGTGTTGCAGCTGTTTCACGGCGCTATGGCTGCATGAAAATGAGGAAATATGTAAATGTGTGTGTGTGTGTGTATTGATGTATTATTTGAGTATGGTGATTAATTATTTAATAGAAAAAGATATTTTTGTGATTATTTGGGATACAAATTGTGTAAATAATTTTGAGGGATATATTTCAGTTGACCTAATAATTTCTTATGGATTATTTGCTTAGTAGAAGTAAAATATTCTTGTGATTATTTGGGTTATATATTGTATAAATAATTCTCAGGGAACATATTATGGGTGACCTAATGTTTAATAATATATTTTATGTTTTTCAGTATGATGAATGTGGTTTTATTATTTGCTAATAGATTTAGTAAATAATGATGGTTTAGCTGTCAAGGGCTAAGTTGGGATAACTTAACTAGAGGATGGGTTTAATCTCTCCTTGTGGAAATTGTGATCATGGATTTGGAAACACAATTTGGCGATTGCTTATTATGCCTTGTTCGATTATTTTTTGTTGGCTTATGTTGATATATATTGTTGATAAGCCATGTTTCATGTCATACTGTTGTCATGATTTTTGATGATGTTAGCTTTGGTAGAGAGAGGTATCAGACTACATGTAAGGACAACATGAAACTACATGAATTGCCATGGTCAGTCTTATATAGTTCATACCGTTTTACATTCTATGGATAATGTAAAGAAATATGTATGAAAATACTAAAGTATTTGAATGTATCAATGTCGGGGTACTTTAGTATAGTCCTTATCAATGCTGAGACTATTTTGGCAATTTTGATAGTATGTTTATGTTGTATTTTTTTTGGTGGAATCTAAGTTGTTGAGATCTAGATATCTGGGATATTCTGAAGTGGGTCCTATCATTTGGGATGGTCGTGAGGTGATCAGGCATAACTCTAGGAGTAATGGAGAATGATCGGGACTATAAAGGGTCCTACCACAGGTGGTGGTTGTGTGGCGATTAGGCACCACTCTGAGAGTGACGGAGAGTCATTGGGACTACGGGTAATCTCACCATCTGGGATGGTTGTGAGACAATCAAGCCATACCTTGGAAGTGATAGTGAGTCATCAAGATCATTAGCCATAGGTTTGTCGTGGAGGAAAATACGATACTTGAAAATTCTTCTTGTTGAACTTGTTGAGGCAGATGGTTAGGCTCGGCCAGGGGTTAACATATTTGGGTCACCACATTCTGGTTGATATTGTTGACATGGCATGATTTGGTTTGGCCAGAGGTCAGTGAGCCTAGGTTGCCACATTTTTGTTGAGATCATTAAGGTGGACTTGATTGGTGAGACTTCTTGGAGTCTCATACTTTTGGAACTCGAGACGTTGATTTTTTTTACTATTGTTGATTCTATTTGACTTTTTGTGATTTGATCTCTATTATTATTGTATACCTGAATTTTATTATATTTCTAGACTATGTAGTTACTTATTAGGCATTTGGTTCATTTATTGTTGTCTTCTATTCTTTCAGAGTAACACATGTTACTATACGAGAGATAGTAGGATTAGGTGGTTGAGGAGATTTAGAGACTGTTATGATGTTGTTTTGATTATTTTGAGTTGAATGCTTGTAGCTATAGTCTATATGATTATATGAGAGTATTGTGAGTTGTTTGAAACATTGTTCTTATTAGACATGAGTTTTGTAAAATTTAAAAGTATTATTTGTGATATCATGTGAGTTATATATTATTATGGATAAAAAATACAGCATTGTGATTCAGGGGATTGACGTTATATGATCCAAGTGACCACAATATTAGTTGTAGCCATATCAATATCAGGTTTATTAAATAATATGTATCCGTATCAGATATATTGAGAAAAAATTTCTGAAATTCGTGATATAACCAGATTGCATTAGCCATATATTACAATATATTACCGATACGGTAATATATTGTGATATTGTTGCGGTATCAGAAAATATCGATATCAGGGGACCCCAATACCTCTCCATATCGACCGATATTTGTATCTATAAATGCATAGTATTAGAGTCAAAGGTATTTCTAGCCCTAGCCTCTGCCATCGTTGGCGACCTTTTTTCTCTGGTAATCTATGTACTTTTTCTCCGGGAAATAAAACCACAAAGTAATTTTTTGTAGTTCATTCATTAGCCGAATTGAGGCCATTGGTATTTTTGCGCAAAATACTCAAATTCATTTTTCTCTCGTTTGATTCTCTAAGTCAGGGCATATTTGCTATATTGCTTCTTGCTTATGTTGATCAACTAGATGAAAGCAAAGTTGTCTTGTGATTTTCAGTTAGTTTGAGCCAATTTTTGTGGTCAACATGTGGATTTCATTATTATCTTGTGGCATTCAAACCAGATTCTTTCATGAGTCTTCAGTGACCAATATGTGGAGTTCGAACCAGATTTGTGGAGCTCTTTAGTTGATTCGTGTTCTCTAGTTTGTTTTTCATGAATCTGCTTAGTGTGTCCTTTTGTTCCTCGTGATTCTTTTTTGTTCTCATGTGGGTGTTCTTCATGATTCTCAATTTTCTGGAGGGTGCTGCTATGTTCTCCGTGGTTTGTATTCCCCTTGGTGAAGTTTCATTTTTTAGTTCAATTCACTCCTTTGTGCTCAAATTTTTATTACAAGTGTTGTCTGATTTTGAATGGCCACTAAAGACAAAACGAGTGTATCTCAAAGTATTATTTCTAGGACTATTTCTACCATGTCCTCTTGGATTATTATTAATCAACATCATGATGGGACAAATATCAATACTGTTGGAAGATTGACCTCTATGCAATACAAGGAATAGATAAGGAAGGTTAAATCACCAATGTACCTAATACAAATAACTATCAACTTGGGGAAAATGTGTGGACTCATGAAGATGCCTGAATTTATACTTATTTGATTTTTTGGAGCATCTAATCATACTCTAGTATGGGGAATATAGCATGCCTAAAATGTTGGATGTGTCTAGTCGTTCTTCATTTGGATAAAAATGATCTGAGTGATTACTTTGCAGACTTTAAGAAGCTCTAGGAAGAGTTGAACATAATTTTCTTGATTTCTTCTTATGTGAAAACAATGTGTGAGCCATGGGAGCAGTTAGCTATCTTGTTTTTTCTTGCGATGCTTAAACATGACTTTGAATCCGTTTGATTTCAAACTTTTGCTAGTGTTAAGGCTACCTCTCCCCAATTGATGTTCTCCAAGTCTTGCATGTTGATTGCGATCCATTACTGCTTGTGGGTTTAGCAGATTAGACGACTGGTGAGTCATGCCTTGTTTACTATTTGAGGTGGTGGTCATGGAATGGGTCGAAATAGTTGTGGTAGAAGAGGTTATGTTGGGAAACTAATGTGCTTTCATTGTGGTGACGCTGGTCATTAATGAAATAAATGCTGGAAGCTCTATGGAAAGCCAACAACATGCTCTAATCAGTATGTCATGATTGCATCTAGGTAGATAACGGTTGTCTACAAACTCTTGTGAAAGAGACGGCGACTTTATTTGCAAATAATAGTGTGCTTTTTTATGTTTCTAAAAGTAGTATGACCCCTTATTTGATGAGATCACTTCTTATGTTGAAGCTAGTCATTAATTGTTGGCTTAATAAGTACCAAATCAGTATGCCTTCCAAACACTCTCATTTTTAACCTTTCATCTTCTCCAAGGAAGCAAAATTCAATAAAGTGATCCAACTGCATAATTTCTTCTTTTCCATTATTTCCATGGTCGTGCTTTGTGGCACTATAGCACCCGTACTATTAAAATAGTTTGTTAGTAGAGATTTTCCCATAGGTGCCCCTTGTTGGTTAGGCCACCTCTCCTATAACTACTCTTGTTTAGAGAGATTACTCACTATATGTCTCTCGACTGCATTCTAAATGTGGGTCATTGACTTCAATGCCTCCGATTATATGACTAGGATCTCAAGTATATTATCTTGTTAGACCATATCCTACTTCACTTGCTGTTACCCTGGATGATGGTTCTTTAGTTAAGATTGCAGGCTTGCAGGAGTTGGTATTGTTCCATTACCTTGGGTAATCATCTTTTATTTATCTTATCCCTTCCATCCTTTACATTTGATCTATTTCCTGCTAGTAAGTTTACAAGAAAGAATCATTATTGTGTTGTATTCTTCTGTGTTGGTTTTAACTTCTAGGATCTTACAATGACAAGAATCATTAGCAGGGACCATCATGAGCCAGGAAGTCTCTATGTATTGGATACAGGACCTACTCCTGTAGTGTGCTGTTGTCCTGTTACCCCTTGAGCTTCACTGTCAATGTAGTTATCCTAAACTGTAATGCCTACAGAAATTGTGTCCAAATATTTGTTCTTTGTCTAGGTTATTTCATGAGTCATGTTCGGTTTGCTAAACACTATCACGTGTCATATTTATCCTAGAGTGAATCAATAAGATTTTGCTCCTTTTGAGGTAGTTCACTTAGACATTTAGGGTCAATGGGCTTTCAATATCTTGGTACTTTAATTTATGATTGTTTATGAACTATATGGGCATATTTCATGAAGAATCATGCCAAATCATTTTCGATCTTCTTCTGTGCTTTCTCTTCTAAGACTCAGAATTAATTCTTTTACTTTGATACAGATTTTACATAGTGATAATGTCCGAAAGAGCTTGTCTATAAATTTACTTCATATATATCATCGTCTAGAATTCTCCATCAAACCTCATTCTTGATATCCTAACTGAAAGAATGAAGTTGCGGAAAGAAAAAAATAGACATTTTTTGGAAGTAGAAGGGCTATCCTACTTCATGTAAGTTGCTAAATTCTTCTGAAGTGAGGCATTATTTAACTCTTGTTATCTCATTATTGTATGCCCTCACATTCCGCATCATAATTTATTCCATGACAAACCTTTACACTTTATCCCACCAGGAATCTTTGGGTGTGAATACTATCTCTGGGACATTTGACCTCAGGTAAATAAACTTGATGCGAAATCACTTAATGTATTCTCCTTAGGTCTACCTAAACTTAGAAAGGATATTAGTGTTTCTCCCCTAAATTTGGACGATTTATAGTGTCTTCTGTTGTTATGTTTCAAGAATCTACTCCTTTTGATCCCTATGAATTTCTTTCTAGTCCATCATTTATTCTTAATGATGAGTTTCTTGTCCTGTTGATGAGTTTCTTGTCCATTGAACTACTCTTCAAGGTATGTTTTAACCCCTCTATCACCTCTTCCTATTTCTAAAAACTACGTTTGTGGTCCCGACCAAGTGTTAGATTCTCATGTGGCTGGTCATATGCCAGCTCATGCCGAGCTAATCCTCCTATCTCTATGTCCTATGGCTTGTTCTCCAACAAATGACTTGGATCTTCCTGTTACTTTATGTAAAGGTCATTATAATTTTACAAAATATCTTCTATTTGCTGCCATTTCTTATGTTCGTGTTTTGATTTTGTTGCATGCTTTTGTTTCCGTCTTAGACTCTATGACTATGCCTCGAACCATTTCCTGAACCTATTTCTCATTTTAGTTGGCAGGCAACTTTGGAGGAGTATCTACCCTTAGGTAGAGTCAAACATGAGATCTGGTTTCCTTATTGGTTGAGAAGAAATTCATTAGTTGTAAATAAGTTTACACAGTGAAAGCCAATTTTGATTGCTTTCTAGTAAGGTTAAAGGCCTGTTTGGTGGCTAAAGGTTATACACATAATAAGGCGTTGTTCATGTTGAACAAGTGAGAACTAGAGAATCAGTTGACATTTTCACCAAGTTCCTAACTAGTATTTGAGTTGAGTGCACTTGTCACAATTTGGATATGATCAACATTTATGTTCTAACTTTATAAGTGTTAGAATATGCTTATTGTTAGTATTAGAATATGTTTAGGATATGATTTATATTTCTTCGTAAGGGTCTTTTAGCATTTGTATTATAAGGATAGTTTAGTATTTATACTATATTTAAATAATCCTATATATGCGTGAATAAATACCAAATCCTGATTGTATGGGTTTTCTCTAAACTTCTTCTCCAATTACATTATTGGACCCCTCAATTTCAAGTTTTCATTTCTCTTTTAAGAAGACAACTTGTCCAGTATCCTTATTGTTACTTTTCACTATGATCTTTTCTAATGGTTTTTCTGTTTGGTGGTCTGATGCAGCGTATTACAACTGCAGAGTTAATTGAGACTGAGTGGTTTAAAAAAGGTTATAAGCCACCTGTTTTTGATGAACCTGATTTTAGACTTGATGATGTGGATGCTATTTTCAATCAGTCAATGGTAAACATCCTCCTGTTTTGTTTTGGATACTTATTCTGTTTGCCTTCTCAAAGATGTTCTCCAGTAAAGGCATCATATGTGCATTGGCCTACTTGTTGTAATTGTTGGTGAACAGCAATCTGGAAATCTTGTGGTGGAAAGACAGGAGGAAAATCCTGCGCCAACTGCATCACCTACTACTATGAATGCTTTTGAGCTCATATCTACATCTCAGGGTCTTAATCTTGGCACTCTTTTTGAAAAGAAAATGGTATGTTTTCATTTGAGTAGATAGCAAATTCATTTGGGAACTTCTGCAAAAGTGGTAAAAAATTATTCTCAACGCGTTGTCAAGTATATATGTAGTTTTCAAGTTTTCAATTTTATTTAATTTTGCTTTATTGTGACATAGTTCAGGGGTTTAAACCACGGAATAGCCACTTTATAATGTCAAGGATAAGGCTGTGATATTTGATCATTTGCAAACCACATGATGTGGAGCCTTATACACTGGGTTGTCGTCTTTGATTTTATTCCATTTTGATTTCCTGGCAAAATGAAGATTTTTGGTAGTTGTCTGCAATTTATGTGAAAGTTAGGATGGAATTTTTATACCATTTTACCCCCTTAGCCTTTTTTCTTTTTGGTCTTTATGTGACCGTATTTGATGTCATATAATAGACTCTAAATTGAATAAAATTAAGAATTTTTTAAAAATACAAGAATAAATCTGTAAGGAAATAAGTTGAGAATAAGTTTGCAAGGTTTGCAAATAAATTTTCTATATTTATCTGTTATTATTTTGATGATTTCCAAACACTTACTCTCATCACATGTGGAACCTCTTAGGTATCATGTAGATTTGTAAGGGCAATCCAATGTATGGGGTTCCTATGTCTTGGGGTTTTAGGAAGGTCATATGTATGCAACCATGATCTACATTGTCCTCTGGAGCCACCTAAAGCATCTCTGTCTCTCTCTCTCTCTCTCTCTCTGTGACCGACTGTTTATTTAGCATTTCATCCATTGCCCCACTACCTTTAGGAGTCAGTATGTTGATTTCTGGGATTGGTTCTTGGCTAGATTATTTATTAGCTATTGATATTGTCAGTGTTTTATTTCACACTGAAAGAGTTGAATGAGTTGTTAGTGCTTTTACTTAAATGTGATCCTGCTCTCCTAAATGAATCTAAAGACAGTTCATGGTTCTTTTATCGACTAGGGACTTGTTAAACAGGAAACAAGATTTGCTTCCAAATGCTCTGCTGATCAGATTATCTCAAAAATTGAAGCAGCAGCTATACCATTGGGTTTTGCTGCGACGAAAAATAATTTCAAGGTGTGGGACGCATTCCCTCCACTGTTTTATTCTCAGTTCTTTGATGTTTTGTTACCTTTTCAATTCATATTTTGACCATTTCCTTTTGGAAATTGTAATGATCTGGCCAACTCCAGAGGAATGCTTCAAGTGTGAATAACCCTGGTTTGATGTGTGCAATTATCCATTCATGTGTTTTACACCGGAAAGACCCATTATTAGAGTTTTTTAACAAGGCACAAGATACTCTGTTGTATGATCTCATCCACTAGAAAGTCTATCCGGCTTCATTTCAGAGTGCAAGTGGTCAAGTTGGCTTTCAATGTTGTTCTGCGTGGCATTGTTCATGTAGCGCTGTTTTAATTTTGCTCACTGTCATGAATCTGCCTATGCTTCGGTGCTTGGTTCAAAATATTTGTATAATTGATGACAATATTGTTAAAGTGCTTCTCTTGTGCTCTTAGGCACACCTAGGCTTGGGGCTCAAAGCTTATCTCCCCAACATACCTAGATGAGACTCATTCCAAGAAAAGCGCTTATCGTTTAAGTCATTCGCCTTTTTGAGTCTTAAAGTGCTTACCTTGAGTGCCTTATAGATTTTCTCGAAAAAAAATTTAACTGTTTATTTAACTTAGTCATATAGTTAATTCTTACTTATAATACTAATTTGGTGTTTGTGAAAGAGATTAATAAAAATAATAAGTGATCGATTAGAAAAACAGATTGAGATCATGATGAGGATAATGAATTTGCTTTAGTTAAAATGGTTGGATTTTATATTAAATTGAGAAAGTGTGAATCTTGAATGATAAGGGTCTCTAGGGTTAATTCATTATGATTTGTAAATGATGAAGATTTTAACTTAGAGAGGCATATAGATGAAGAAATAGTTCAAGCCTTTAAACTAGTGAATGAAACTATATGAACTTTTATTTGCTAATGATGATAAATATTAGTTTTTATAGTAAGTATTTTGATAATAATACTTTAAGTTTGTTAATGAGTTTTTTATTGTTTGTGCG
>JAODPA010151557.1:28128-41290 GCA_025585075.1 Nepenthes mirabilis
TTGTTTGTGCGTTTGTGGTGAGTGGTGTTTATTAATATTATTTTTTTATATTGTTCGTTGAATTATGAGTTTATAATTATTGTCATACATATTTTTTTGATATTTCTTATTCCATTATTAGTTTTTTTATAATTGAATTCATTACAAGAATGCCCTATACACATATTTCATAAATAGGTGCCTCGTTTTCATCAAGCATGTGCCTTGTGCCTAGGCCCCAATGACATTTTGCACCTTAATGCAACTTGCACCACTGAAAACACTGACTGATGATCAATTAGGTTATCTGATGAGCTGAATATAGGTTGTGTTCAGCAGTGCTGCCTCACTCGTAGTCATAGCCATATTGCTTACATGGTCTAGTAACATTCAATGATTAATATTTGAATTTCCAATGCATACAAAGCTTTGGCTTGGTTATGTTCATGACGCCTTTCAAATTCTTTGTTAGTTGAAAGTAACGGTAAAATAACTCTCAGATGAAGCTTCAAGGAGAGAAGCTTGGACGCAAGGGACAGCTTTCTGTTGCCACAGAGGTATCTCACTCCAGAGGCTGATTTTGATTGGTGCCTTACCCGGAAAGATTACTATATCACCGGCGAGCTAGTAGTTTAAATAGGTCACTGCTATTAATCTTTTCTACAGATTCTTGAAGTGGCTCCTTCTCTATACATGGTTGAACTTCACAAGTCTAGAGGAGATACCCTTGAATTCCACGAGGTATGTTATCACTGATCTGTTAGTGGAAATTTCCTAGTAATAGTATATGTGCAAAGACATTGTAAAATATACAGTTATTTAACTTAGGGTTTGTACCAAAAATTGTTACATCCCCATCTTGAGGTCCAATTAATTTGATTCTTACTTCTTAATTATCTGAAATTCATTAATTTATTCATAGACCAAAACCCAGATAAAAACATCGGAAAGTGAACCCAAAAAATATTACAATTACTGACAAACGACCTAAATAAAATGATAAGTCAAATCACAAAACATATAATACTACACCTAAAAGTGGCTCAGAACACCAATTATATATGACCTTGAAACATAAGGAGATACATCTATATTAAAATCAGAGTAAGTAAAATCATGACTTAGATGAACCATTAGATGAAAACTGAAATCAAACTTGATCACTGACAATTACATTGCCACAAATTGGATATTGTAGCACA
This sequence comes from Nepenthes mirabilis, assembly GCA_025585075.1. Lineage (NCBI taxonomy): Eukaryota > Viridiplantae > Streptophyta > Magnoliopsida > Caryophyllales > Nepenthaceae > Nepenthes > Nepenthes mirabilis. The sequence goes on from JAODPA010151557.1 coordinate 29,310, forward strand.
ATAAATTGTAGTAAAATAATCACTCTAAATCTATTGTTTTGAAATATAATGTAACATCCGAAACTCAAATCGTAATTCTATTCCTCGAACATCCTTTCCCTTAGATCCAGCCACTTGCAAGTATGTCCTAAATCTTATAATCTGAAAGGTTAGTGAATAAATTAAAGAAGAGTGAACCAATTATTCAGTAAGGTATGTAATTTTACAATTGAACATGTATTTTATATCAAAATATATTGGAATGAAATATGATTGAGATCAGAAAATAATTACGTAATTCATAAGTATGTCACGTATAACTTTTTCTTAAATTATACATTAAATGATGTGCTCAAATTATATAAAATTGTGGATCAAGGATTAGTAGTGGCCTCACCAATAAAGGAGTGACTATCGAAGCTTGGGTTATGTAATATTATTTAAAAATATATAATAGCATTGTTGTAGAAAATCAGTATTTAAACACAATGTACATAACATCAGGGCATGTATTTCATAAAAATTGCATGAAATGGGAATAAGAGTATATACATATGATGTATAAATATTTCGGATACGAAATTATAGCATGTATGAGTATTTGAGACAATAAATACTCATAGAGATCAAAAAAGAATAGCAACGAGAAAAGGAGGGTTTGAATATACTTACATTAAACTTGGAATCACCAAAAACCTCCTTAAATTTACTTGGATTCTCCTTCTTTAGCCTTCTCTCTCTTCATCTCTTCTCTTTCTCTATCTTCTCTCCAAAATCGGGCGAAAATGACTGAAAATTTGTCAAAGGGGCCTTATATAAAAATTGATGCATATGTGCCTGATAAGTACACGTCAGGCGCTGAGATAAAAAGTTTATGATACACGAGCGTTCGTCAGGCGCACATCGGGCACGTGCATTCTGCCTCGAACACGCACGTGTGTCTCTCGAGTGCGAATATTTTGCCTAAAATGCATACGAGCGCTCTAGAGGCATTCTTTAGATGTATAATTACTGTCCAAAATACGCATATATGCACGTCAAGCGCTGGTTGAACATCAATTAGTCTGGTATGACCAAGTCAGAATATTAATTTTGATTCAAAATCTCATTTGGCCTCAATATTTTCATAAATTTATCTTAACTAATGATTATTTAAAAATAAACTTGAGTTCTGTGCTTTACAAATATATTCTCAACTTCTCTCTTTTTTCCAATTTTATTATTGACTTTTTAATTTATTTTTTTCCAATTTCATTCTTGGCTGATATATTAGTACCAAAAAATACTATGCAAAAAATTTTCTGCCAAATTCATTATATTATTTTGGCTAGAAAATTAATTATATTTTGGTGACATGTGATACGTGCCTGATGTAAAAACTTCAACTTAGATCTATTTCTATTTTGGCTTGAAAATTTATTTGGTACAATGAGTTAAATGAAAGTGCCTGTGGACCTGGTCAGGTCATTAAATTTGTCGCTGGACCTTTTCCCGCTTTAGTTGGATGATCTCACGGGCAAAATTTGAATCATACTTATCTGCACCATCGATTCTCCTGGTTACCACTTCCATCGTTTACTGTTCATTTGTTGCATCCAGAAGCTTAATTTATGCCCTTTCTTTGTTTTGCTTTTTTTTTTTTTTTCGAATTTTTTTGTGAATCTACAGTTCTACAAGAACCTCTCAACTGGGCTGAAAGATATCATCTGGAAAACCGGAGAAGAAATGAAAGAGTCCCCAGCAGTTGGTAACTGGTGACTGCTTCCTTCTATCTATTTCTGATATTTTTGCAGTAGTAGCTCTTCCTCCATCCAATAAGAAAAAAATGGTACTCAATTGCATGAGACTCTCACATTGTAGGTACTTCGGCTTTTGTTTCTAAGTGGGTGTGTGGATAGGGAAAAGCCCTAGTAAGTGTAAGGAAGAAGTAATTCACTTTGTAAAGCACTTTTTTCCTTTTTTGGAATTTCGGAAATTTTGGGGGAAAGATGTGTAAGGAAATTGTTTTAATAGTTAAAGATTAAAACTTTTTTAAAGAGTGATACATATATATATATATATATATTAAAAATTTCATGTGGTAGTTAGTCAGTATCCCTTTGGAGCTACTTCTTGATGACCTCTCTCACATTCCTCGGCATCTGGTGCCATTCATAAAAGTCAACCTGCAACTCCATTCCCATCCTGGCAAGTTGATACACAAATTCCTTCTCTTTGTATATGAGTTACCCGGCAGTCCCAGTGCCTGGCAATCAATTCCTTGTGGTCCACAATGATACATCTATTTGGTTAGAAGTCCAAAATCTGGGAGTTGATTTTTCGGATGGCTAATAGTATGTCTGATTCAATGATTACCTTTTCCATGCAATCTGAAGAGCCCAGAATATGGCCATGAGTTCTGTTGTGACGATGTCCGAATCTCCAAGGTATCCTGAGAACCCAAATATTCATTCACCCTCCCCATCTCTTTCCAGTCCCCAATGCTTTCACGGCCTATTGAGCTTGTGCACGCATCAGCATTCACTTTATACCACTGTTTTGATGGCGCCACCAAGCTCTGCCTCCAACTGTTCTTCCCACTTGTTTGTAGGAGTCAGTGAATCAGAATAGCCGAGTTAAGTTCTGATGCCAGGGATATTACTCTCCTTATTGGTGACATCTCTTCTTTGAAGATTTCATATTTTGATCACGTTTTAGTTTCTTGGGGTCTGAGTACATCTAAATAATAGTAGTAATTATGCTGGAAGAGTGATTCAGATCACGAGGCTTCTGCATATTGCATTCTGCAGAGATGGAATACTTAGCTTTGGTCTTAGGCTTAACTTGATTGCCATCTCTAAATTAGCAGGAGACTCCCCCTCTCTGGCTCCTCCCTTTGAACGGAAAGAATTTCTGTCTCATCGCTGCGTCTTCTCTCTTTTTGAATTGATGCAGTAAGCTTTACTTGCTCCCTTCATCAGTGCCCCGTTGTTGTGTCTTCTTTTGGTGTTTATCACTTTCTCTATTCCTTTTACTTCTTTTTCTAGCTTGTTTTAGTTTTTCTTCTCTATGTATTTCACTTTTACAAGTTCATATATAAAATAAGGTCTTTTCCGCATTGCCATTTCCCATAATCTCATTTTCATCTCTGTGTTATTGTGGGAGGTGTTACATCGGTTTTGTATATCTTTAATGCAGGAGTACAGTGTCATCGGGTTCAAATATTAAGTATTTAGATCAATAGATGGATGCTACCAATAGAAATATCATGTCACAACTTGAATGTAACTAGGACTGAGGTTTTCTTTTTTTACAATTACGAAAATAAAAACTACATCGTGTGATTGGCCGAGTAGGGTAGAATATCTTCATGAAAGTAAGTACAACAACCACCGCTAAAAGAACAGCTTGTTTCACTGTCTTAACAGTTCCAACGGGCTGTATTTGCTGAATTTGTGCTCTTCTGACAGGTGATGGCGCTGCAGAAGTTTGATTATTTCCACCATCGAAGCTGGCTTTTGCTAATACTCTACTAAGAACGTATAATTTGGCTGCATTGTTGTATATTTAGTTACAGATAATGGGTGAATTCAGATACTTGCAATTGCAACTGTTGCAAGATAAAACTACTGATAATATGTAATAAGATGTTTGCTATTTTATGCCACATTGTAGATTTTGCAAGATAAGACTACTGATAATATGTAATAAGATGTTTGCTATTTTATGCCACATTGTAGATTTTCCATGGTGCGATGACAACAAGGGTAGTCTACTCTATGTCGGTTTAAATCAGTATCTCAACAATATAGTTGTAAAACTGCAGACATTTAGTTCTTCTACATATTTTGACTTGAAAATTTTATGTAATAGACTACCTTTTAATTATAGAATTTTTTAAAACTGTCCTGGAGTGTCCAATATTATGTTTATTCTGTCAGTAGCCCCAACGACTGTGGTGTCCCTGATCATTTTTGTAGACAGTCCCTAACCGGGTATCCCGTCGAAAGTGTACTTCAAAAAGTTTGTCATATGCGATGATCTCCAGTAAATTCTTGTGTATTATTGCCAATAATTGCGTTGGCTTGCTTGTGTTAAATAGCATGGTACGTTTTTTTTTTTCCTCCTCATTTTGTTGTACTAGGCAATTTTAAAACTTTACTACATTCATAATCTATCTGAAATCTTATATATTGTTTTGAGAAAAACTTCCATTATATATATTTGTATATTCATCTTAAAAATAGTAAGTTGATATTAAAATTGCCCCTAGAAAAGTGGAATGTATATTTTGTATTTCACAGAAGACGTTCCGCATGTATTCTGAAGGGAAGTTTTTCATTCAATAAGACTGCTTTAATTTTAAAGTATGTAATAAAATTTGTTTGCAATTAAAGTTGGCCATAGAATTAGCTCAATTGAATATTATCAGCTTCCTTTGAGAATTTTACATCGCAATTTTTGTTTTATTTTATATTTGGGTGCCGGGTGGGGGGTGAGTCCTTGAAAAAATTGAGATAGGTCTTTTTCCGTCCCTACGTAAAACTTCCTCACAATCACTCACTCGCCCAACGTAATCTAAAAACAATCCGCTCCTGGCCAATGATAACACTGCAAACTGCCACGTGTTGAATCCTGATACTGATAAATAAAATGAATAATAGACGAATCTCCTGGCAAAAGAGAGGAAGAAGGAGTGAGTTCTTTTTAAGGCCTTTCAGACCCTTTTCTCCGGACCGAGATGCCGCCGGCGGCGGCGGCGGCGGCGGCATTGCTTCACTCTTCCTTTTTGTGCTCTGCCAAGAAACCATCAACCCAGCCCTCATCAAACCCAAACACAACCCCTCAATCAGCAATAGAACCAAAGAGCCTCCTGCAAAAGCACCCACTCTACTCACACACTCAAACAAGCCTCTCCCTCCCATTCAAAGAGAAGATACTATGCCTTGAAATATTGGGCATTGATTCCGGCAAGGCACTCTCCCTTAACCCTTCCCTCCACACCGCCTCCCTCCAAGCAATCCACAACATTCTCTCTCACCTTCAATCCAAAGGCATCCACCAAAAGGACTTCCCTCGAATCGTGGGCATGTGTCCTCAACTCCTCACCTCTGACATCAAAACAGACCTCAACCCAGTTTTCAATTTCCTCTCCCAAGAACTCAGAGTCCCACAACAGAGCTTTAGAAGGGTAGTTAACAAGTGCCCTAGACTGCTGATTTCTAGTGTGAGAGACCAACTTAAACCTGCACTCTTCCACCTACAGAGACTTGGGTTTAGGGACCTTGAGGCTTTAGCCTACAATGACCCAATTCTGTTGGTATCGAGTGTGGAGAAGACCTTGATCCCAAAGCTGGATTATCTGGTGAGCTTGGGATTTACAAAGGGAGAGGCTGTGGGCATGGTTTTGAGGTGCCCATCGCTGTTTACTTTCAGCATTGAGAGTAACTTCAAGCCTAAGGTTGAGTTCTTTGTTGGGGAGATGAACGGTAGTTTGGAGGAGTTGAAGGACTTCCCTCAGTACTTTGCCTTCAGCTTGGAGAAGAGGATAAAGCCAAGGTATGTGGAGGTTGTGCGGAGTGGGGTGGATGTGCCATTGCCTGTTATGCTAAAGAGCACGGACGATGAGTTCTGGGAGTTGTTAAAGCAAGGGACTGGAATGCCCCACGCAGCTTGATCGTGCATATAAGTAGAGCATACGGGGGTGATTTTCTTACAATTTTCAAGCATTTTGAGAATTTTTCACTTCATTAGATCCCCTTCACAGGATTCTCCAAAGGGTATTTCCTAATTCCTAATGATAGGTTTTTCCGCTAAAGATTCCGTCAAATGCTCTGTATCATGAACACTAGCTAGCTTCCAAGTTCCCTATAAATGTAATGCTTTATCCCATGTGAAATTAAGCTGAATATTTGGAGACAAAAATCAGAGATAATAGAATTGCTATGTCTGTATTTTTATGTTGAAGAAGACATAGAATGCATAGGAAAGTACACAAGGCCATGGTTGGAGAATTTACTTACAAAAGAAATACACAACTAATCTGTACAAGAGACACCTTTGCTCCGAGGCAGTTCCCTCCCTGATTAGTTTGTGTATCATCGTCCTCTTATTTGCTATTTCCACACCCAAATATTGTAAAATCCATAAATGATAAGCTAGCCAAAATTCCAAATGATACAAAATTTATGTGCATATGATCACGTATGTTTATGTCTTAAACCAACTGCATAAGAATACAACCTAAATAAACGTTTCCCCCCCCCCCCCCCCAGTCAATTCAGCACCTTCCTTGAGCAGAGAACTACTGTTTTTTGATACATGGGAGGATTCTAAAGGTGCTGAAAATTTTTTGCTAGCCGAAGGAGACATCCTGGGAGATGAACAGAGTCCATGCATCCTATTGCAAGATAAAATCATGTGAGGGGCAAAGGAATAAACAAAGAGGAGATAAAAGGAGGGAAAGATCTTGATACGAAAATTTAATTATGATTATCTCAATAATTTTACTTTGAATTCTCTTCTGTTGAAACCCTGTCGCATTCACTTAAATAGAGTTTCAAGGAACTAAAGTTTTGTGAGGGCACAGGGCATGATGGAGTAGATTTAGACACACCTGAAGAATGGAAAATGCTTTCTGTGCAATGTATTTTTGTGAGAAAGTTGCTCCTCTTTGCTGCAATTTATCAGGATGGAGGCACAGCCTTGCTTTCTGATACGCCCTCTTTACTTGGGAGGACTCGTTCAGGTTTGATATTGAGATGGTTCGCCAGCCACTGCTGGGCCATAAAATCTGAACAAAAATCAAAGATTTTACCATAATTTAAGAAACGCAGATATATTTTGAGATGAATTGTAAACTATTGAGAAGTGCACATACATCAAGAAAAATATCGTGGAAAGAAGTGATAGAAATTATATAAAATATTGGAATTTTTTTTTGGTGAATATTATGGAAAATTGAGAAACCTTTAGCACAATTTGACCACCAACAAAATACCACTCTTTGATGAAGCATATCTATGAATGTGCCCAATATTATTCTATGATAAAAAACGCCGCCCACATTAGGGAAGTAATGCCATTATTTTTGCTTACCCCACAAAAATGAACAACATAGATTATAGATAAAATGATTCTTAGATGTTTACATTTCAGTGATACAGCAGATGATAACAAATGAAAAAGGAAAGCAAATAACAAGATTTGACCTACTTAAATACAATAATCATACTTAAATCACACCAAGTTCCCAAGAAATTTTTACCCTACTAAAGAATTTTTGAAATGTTCAACCATAATTAATAAATTATTCTGATATTTAACTAAATATCACCATAATTTCTACATCTGACCGTAATGTAGCTACGAACATAAATATAATTTCCCCAATCTTGGATATGCCATGAAGCTCATGGACATCAAGAAATTTTGAACATTTCCCACAAGACATCTTCAGCGCTTCGCAGACCTAGTATTCAAGCAGGTAGCTTGTGAATCCGAAGATATGAAAAATGTCCAATACCTGATGACAGGGAAGGAGTTTTGAGCATGCACGGCTGGGCTAGAAATCAATCATTGCCCAGCCTATACATACCCCTAAATGCAAAGGATTTCAGCCAGCCTAGAACAAACCCAGCAAACCTCTTATGAGCTCGAGGACTGTGGGCTGGCATGACCAAGCTGCAGCATTAGTAATAAGCACAAGGGCAGAGTTCTTACATGGTGGAGAGTCGAGAGAAGCAATTGGATGTCGGCTTCCCTTCCAGCTGACCACAACTTTATATTTTCATCCAATTCAGCAGTTCCCATCTGTTACTTGGTCAATTGCAAATTAGTATTGGCAGTAATAGTGTCTTTGATACTACTGTAAATTTTCTACCATTATGTTCTGCATATTTGTGAGGAAAATAGAACGTTTATGTAGAGCGGTAGATTTACAGATTCTTGGCATTTTATTAAATAATCAGTATAAATGCTACTAGCGATTGTGTAATATAAATAAATGAACCAAGTTGACTTGACTAATTAGTCAAAACAATGTTTGCAATTTTTTGTGGCACAGGATTATCAGGTTTTTCTCGTGTTGTTATTTGGTTGTGAATGGAAAAATATCCATATCATTAGTCATAGTTCTGCGGCACATTGCTAGTAGCGATTCAGGAACATAGACTAGTCAGTTTGACTAATTAGTCATTGCAGTAGTATTTGATATGTTTGTGGCAAAGAATTCTCAAGCTTTTTTTCTGTGTTATTGGCTGGAAAAATCTTCAAGTACTGATACTATAATGATTCTGATGAAACGCCCTGTCCTAAATATCTCCATGATTGTACCAATTGTCCTATTTAATGTATCCAGACATTTGCCCATCTTTCAGCATATACGCAAAGCAACATATGAACTATTACTGGGACACTAATTTCTTATAACGTCAATAATGTCAATCGGGTTTACATTTTTTTCGTACAGTCTCCCTTCTTCCGTTGTCTGTATCTCTGGGCCTGTATCCTGCAAAGGAATTACAGGTTAGAAACTTAAGACGGAGCAATAATTGCACTTTGACTTAGAGCCAAAACCTATAATTACTTGTTTCTGAAGCTATCCAACAAGTCAAATCCACCAAATTCCATTTGGAAATTCTATACTGTTCATAACCTATGTTGAAGACATAAACACAACTATTGTCACACATCCAAGCTTATATTATAATGCCCCTGTGAGCTATTGGTACAGCTCAGTTACACGGGTAGGAGAATCCCCTGTTTTTGGCTTGTTTTTCTGGATTCCCAGGTTTAATTTTCTTCCTATCATGTTACTCTCCAGCCAACATTCCTTTGCACGTTTTGTATTTGGCTTAATTCCACACTTAGCAATAAACTATTTTATAGATCATATTGCCATAATAACCAGTAAGGAGGCAGCATTGTGTTACCACGGGTAGTCTCTCAATAGCACATCCGTTTAGGTGGTCTGATAATTCCTTTGTGTTGGTATCTTGAAAACAGAGAGAGAGAGAGCGAATATGTCAAAAACTATTTATCTAAGCTTTGCCATAATCTTTTACGGTTGAAAGTGACTGGCTTTTCAAACTACTATACCAAGTGGCAGAGTGCGTTGCATTTCTGCAGATTGGTCGCCTTCATGTTGTTCAAGGTTGTTTTGTAGGCTGGAGCTCCATGCTTGAAACTTCCCTTTTGCCCATTTAATTGCTTCATCAATATCAGCTTCCTCAGTTCGCTGAGAAGGGATCTCAATAACGTAACAGCTCGCCACCTCATCCTCTTCAATGTCCTCACAAAGGGTTGAGACCGAAGATGGAGTGTTTAGTTCTAGTACTTGTACGTCATCCATGGATATTTTCACACTGGCTTCCAGGCTAGTTGTATCTGGGGAGGGAACTCGCCGAGAATTATATCCAGAATTTGAGATTCTCCAACACTTTCCACTGTACCCATCGCCGGAATAAGAAATTGGCATGCCCTGCTGCTTATCGTTCTCTTCAAACATCATGCTCGTTGAGTTCCGTTGAAATGGGACATTGATTGGCCTGAAGCAGGCAAAGGTTTCAAAATATAGGTTGAATTCACATGTTTGGTATATTTTTGTAAGTTTTGCAAAATATATTGGTTTGGAAGACAAACCTATGTGAAGCATCGTGTATAGTATGTTTAATAAGAAGGCATCCGTTCCTATGTGAAGCATCGTGTTTAGTATGTTTAATAAGAAGGCATCCGTTCCTATGCGTTCGGTCGTATTCTTGGGAAACTCTCAATCCTTAAAAATTCAGTTGTAATTCAATTCTTGAGTTGAAAGAACTAATTCTGTTTTCGTTGTGCTTCCACACAAGTTTAGAAACTTTATTCAACTTCCACTCTGTGCTTGATTGAACAACCTTTTCCTATGAACTGGAAACAAATTTTAAGAAGTGTACCCATATTATAGTCATTACAGACCTTGGGACATAACATGTATGTGGCAGATGTAATTACATTTTTTCCAATAGGGTTTTTCTGGTATAGAACAAATTCAGCAACAAAATTATGTGAAATTATTTAATTTCACCAAACTAAAACTGCGTTAGAGGAAAGTGATAGGGGACAGATTTTCCTGCATTTCTACCCATTTGCACTTCATTTACTTCACACGAGTGAAATAATTTCAGCACTTTGGTTCTATTTTTCAACAAATTGAACAAATCTGCATTAAACTAACAGTGAGTTGAATTCTTGATGAACACGCTAGAACCTTTTATTTTATTTTGAGTCCATCACAACTTCATGTACAATCAAATTAATATGCAGCGCAAACAATATGCATGCATGTAACAGAAGATGTTTAGGTTCATAGATTTTTATCCATTTGTAGGGAGGATAAGTGTCTAAAGAAAGAGTCGTTGAATTAAATAGATTCAAAAAATGAAATGTCTAAGACAAATCCTGAGATTAAATAATCCACAGAGTACGATTCGTAATGTCATGGCTCATGAGAATTACACAAAGCCTTATTTTTGGTAAATCCCATGTCTTGTTTTTCAAATTCAACAATGAGAATTAAACAAAGCCTTATTTAAGGCAATCCCATCTCTTGTTTTTTTCAATTTCGACGACTTATCTTCCAGATTTACTCGTCCTTTGTAATTGGGTTACTATCCATCAACTGAAGTATATCATAGATGTCTGTCAAAATGCTATGTGAAGGCATTTCAATTTGAAAAGAATCATGTTAATCCAAAACTGTGGAGAAAGTTACGATGATTAAACGAGAAATTTTTAGCTTTATGACATATCCTTCTCCCACAGAGCGGAGATAGCACTGTCTTCCCCACCCTCCACTACCTTCTAAACATAGGGTGGTTATGAAGGAACTTTGAGAAATAACGTCCCTATATGCGTTTTTAAATCTCTATTCCCGGGCTATATTATATCACTATTTGTGAGATTCATTCAACTCCGATGAATATTTCAAATGAACGATGGATACATGCGTAATTCTGAATGTTGCCTCTTCACTAAAGGTAGTTTGGGACTTTTTGACCCACCAAAATAACATCCCTTTGAGAATGGGGAAACATAGCTGCTTGGTTTCAACTTTGTTAAAGTTTGTATAGATGATTTTAAGAAATACTTCGTAGATGGATCTTTTTGAAGTTTCCCAACAATCCTGGTTTGCATATTCCATTTCTAAACTGTATTTGCAAATTGCTTTCCTACAATAAATTGATCACAGTTGGCAATACCTGAGCTTCGAAGCAAATGACGAGGGATGAACGTCCTCGCCGATCGCCGGCCAGAAAGGACTCAGGTCCTCAGAACTCAACACTGATGACGAATTGGACATTGGTTTTGCATTCGACTTCGATCGCGACCTTGATCTCCTCTCGTTCTCCGATCCGAAAATGTCATTGTAAAATCCGGGGTCCCTCAATACCCGATTGGACGGGATTCTGAACTTCGGTAATCTCCGGCCGATCTTATTAACCGGCGATTCCGGCTGCACGAAAATCTCCTTGTAGAAGTAATCGGAGTCCGTGAAGTCGCCGGGGAACTTCTTGCTCATTACGCTCCTCGGCGGGCCTCCGAAGACGTCATTAAAGTCTTCGGGCTCTAAGCTATCAGACACACTCCGCGGCGACCGCCCCGACGAGGCTGCTTCCTCCGTCGATCGGGGGCGTCGCGGAAGACTTGGCGCCATTGCCATTCTCATCCGCCACGACTCGTCCATAGTAATTTTGAAAATCTGAAGCTTCCCAGTGATGTGATTTGGAAGCCGAGACGTTGTTATAGGTCGCCGACTTAATATCGCTTGATGATATATTATATAGTAACTGACTGAGGAAAGGAAAAGGCGCTCGTTTGCATGATCATGGTGAATTACCATATTACCCTTCCAGTCCCTCCCCATCAGAGCCAGTTTTTGTGGGTGTGAGTGTGGGTGTGTTGGGGGATTTGGGGATCCTGTTTTTCGTTTGTTTCTCGCTTGTTTCTTTAATTATAGCAATTGAATTTAAATTTAATGGCTAAGA
>JAODPA010151568.1:0-11836 GCA_025585075.1 Nepenthes mirabilis
ATTCAAACTCATATATAATAAATAAGATATTTTCTTAAAAAATAAAAGGTGGTAATGGGTAATTTAGTACAACCTGCCCATCATTAAAGCCTTGGTGAGCTCCAGCTGTAAGCATGACGTATGGTGATGTCACCCTTGCGACTTGGCCAACGAGGATCTCCTCACGTTCTCACTTATCTGTCCATTGTTAAGTCGCTATGCAGAAGTGCGTGTCCCAACCCCCACAGTAACACAACCAATACCATACCACCCTTTTTGTTTATTTATTTTTGCAGAATTATTACTACTCCATGAGTTGAGGGAGTAAATTGCCAACAGCTCCTTTCCGATCAAGTTTTGTTATGCACAAATCTCATCGGGCGTGGGCAAGAGGGGAAGGGGCAAGGTGGTAATTTAAACAAGAGCAACACGTATGTCGATATATTTGGCTACAGGAGAAGAAATTTGGGGGGCTCCAACCGGGGGAAACGTTATAACCCCTCCGACACTTGGGCCGTCGTTGGATTTAAAAATCTAACAACCACATATATATATATATTGATGCGTCATTGGATTTGAATTTTGAATAGATTCGAGATGATCTACTTGTCCTGATTTCGGCTTCGTTTATTGAGTTTGGATCCTACACACCACTAAAATAAGTAGGAGGTCAGTGTGTCAGTAGAAAATTATCCCATCGAAAATACTCTAACGTTCAAATCAGTAAATAGCTTTCAAAATTTGAGAAGGTTAATGGAATTGAGAATTAAAAAAGAGAGAGTGCGAGAGTATGTAGATCTCGAGATAAAAGAGAGGCAAAGTCGTCTTCTTGAATCTGGATGGTAGGGGAGGTAGTAAATGGTTGTCAGAAACACATTTGTATGCCTTGAATTTTTTGAGTGTTAGCTGAGATAAGAGAATTGTATGTCTATCTTAGTTGTCGTTGTGGGCGTTATGTGAGTAGAAGTTTGTATGTTCTGAATGAGAATTCTAGGGTTTACTTAAATAGTGACAGGGTGATTTTTCTTGGTTGAAAGGTATCATCTCCTGCCTCATTCTAGATGGCCTTTCTTCTACAAAGAGGCGCAAGTTGCCAAATTTTTTGAGATTGTTTTCCTTCTTGGCGGTCAGTGGCTTTTCAAAATACTCACATTCCTTTCATACATTCTACCGTTGGAGAGCCCTAATTGAAAGGAGATTGAAAAAATCTGGTGTTTTCCTTATGAAAAGGGCGTCAATTTTGTCAATATCCTTTTTGGGTGCTGGTTGAGTTCGTGAAAGGTATTGAAAGAGTCGTTACTGGTCGTCTGTTGGATCGTGGGCTCAAGTAGGCCAGGCCCGTAAAAAGTCTTTTATTTTCGGCCTGTTGCTATAGTGATTTTAGTCAACGCTCGGGTTGACCGTCCTGGGAGTGTGTTGGTCGCCTGCCTGTGTCTTAATCGATCAACGCTGACATTGACTGTTGGGAGTACGTTTGGACTTTTTAGGATTTGGGCATTCACCTCCTGTTGGGTTAATGTTGGAGTTGGCCGTCCAATAGACTATTCGGGCATTCTTTGACCATTAGGTCAATCCAGCTACGATATACCCATCATATATATAAAGGTTTAATATTTTTTTTATTTTTATAATTTTTTTATATTTAATTAAAAAAAATATTTTTTATATTTTTTAATTGTTTTTAAATTTCGACCATCAAATTTAAAATCAAACAACTAATACTCGCGTTGGAGGGGTTGCGTATGTATACATTGCCCAATGCTTTATCAGACCGTTTTGAATGGATTCTTTTCTTATTTTTTCAATTTCCGTCTTCTGGCTTAAAAAATGACAGGATGACGCTGAAGTTGATAAACACAGGTGAAATTTCAAATGCGACCAGAACGATCTCTTCTCTGATGGAGTCATCACGTTGAGTTTTGAAGGACTTTCTTTCAAGTTAAAAATGGATCCATGAAACTGATCTGCTAAACTTTGAATGGAAATCAGTTACATTTTACTGATTCCGTTAAGCAGGTTTAGAAAAAACTTGCGTAAGCAGTAATTCTTCAAAGCATTCCAAACAAGCTCCCTCTCTCTTTCTCTCTTTCTCAAAAAAAAAAGCCAATCACTCGTGAAGGGAAACATTTGTTCATCCATTTTTCTGTCATTTATGAAATCAAATTTGCGTCGAAGTGGGAAAAAGGTTGCGTCTTATTTACGCCAAACGGGGTCGTCCATTTCCTGTGAATCTTTCAATTCTTCCTCCCTCTCATTGAGACCCCATACACTATAAAGAAGGCGCATTTGTTCCTCCTCTATCACAACCCACCCACCTTGCTCTTACCCACCATTTCCATTCTTGGATTTCTTCCCCCTTCTTCTTCTCCTTCTTCTCCTCTGTTCTGTATTTTAATTCTCCATCGGTCGATCCGTCTCTCACACTCTGCTTCGATGGATTGATTATAAGAGACGGGCATGGCTGCTTCAAAGCCTTATAACTATAATGAGATCAGCTGATTGCCAGTGGGTTAATTATTGTTGTTCAATCCAAGCTGTTGGAAATGGAGAAGATGAATTTTATGAAGAACGGAGTGCTGAGACTACCTCCTGGGTTTCGGTTTCATCCGACAGATGAAGAGCTGGTTGTCCAGTACTTGAAACGCAAAGTGCTTTCTTGTCCTCTCCCTGCCTCCATCATTCCTGAAGTTGATGTTTGCAAGCCTGATCCTTGGGATTTGCCTGGTAATTACCAGTCTGTATAATAACTTGCTCCTGGCACAGTTTATTAAACCATCCCTCCCCCCGCCCTTTTTTTTTTTTTCTAAAATTCTAACATTCTTTTTTATGCAAAAGAACTGAACTCTCCTTCTCTCTCTCTCTTAGACTTGAAGCAGAGTTTTCTGTTAAATCATGGCTTCCAATTACAGCACCACCCTCGTTATCAAATAAAAAGGAATCAACATTGTTGTATTCACGTAAGTTTGCGTTTGGGGCAAAAAATGAGAATCACATTAAAGTTTATTTGAATCCTAATTGTGGTTCGACGATTGGCCCGCGCTTTGATTTTTTTCGAGCTAGTATCTTTTGCAGTGCATTGATGCCTTGATTTCATTATCATAACTTACTGAAAAGGAGCAAACTTCTAGGATCAACGAAATAATGACTTTTTTGATTTGCTGATCATGAAATCATGATGCATTTTACTGTGGGGGTGGGTCTACCGTTTGTTTTAGCAGTGGGCATAAAGTTTTGAGCGAAATAATTATTAGTAAGAGCAGCAGTAATCTGATGAAACGGGGAAGGTGCAGGTGAGCTAGGGAAAGAGAGGTACTTCTTCAGCACAAGGGAAGCAAAGTACCCAAATGGGAACCGATCAAACAGAGCAACCGTTTCTGGGTATTGGAAGGCAACTGGCAAAGACAAGGCAATTATGGGTGGCAGTAGCAGCAGAAGCAGCAGCAGCGGCTGCTGCAGGAATACTCCACGAGTAGTGGTACAAGTAGTTGGGATGAAGAAAACTCTGGTTTTTTACAGAGGAAAGCCTCCCCACGGCATTAGAACTGATTGGGTTATGCATGAATACCGCCTCGTCAACGCATCCGTCTTTACTCCCAATTTAGCTCAAGTCAGTTCTTCTCGACCTTCTTCCTCTCTACTTTTATTATCTTCCTCCCAACCCACCCCCTCAAGGAACAGAGATTTCAACTCAAGTTAATTTCCTAGATTGCACCCTAATGCAAACTATAATTAATAAACTAATTATCGAAAATCTTCAGCAAAATGTCTTTATATATTCAAATAAAAGTACATCATTTAACCTTTTTTAGTGCGCATCCAAGATACCTGGTCATGGAGGGTTCTGACCGCGTTAAAATGACCTGGCAATTGCAGAACTTAGTAATGGCAACGGGAGATTGGGTTTTGTGCCGTATATTCTTGAAGAAAAGAAATGCCAAAACCAAGGAAGATTCGAATGAGGATAGCTGTAGCGTTTCCAACAAAAGGATTGGAAGGCCAGTTTTTTATGATTTCATGACGAGAGACAGAAGGATTGCTGATTTGAATCTCGCTCCTTGCTCATCATCTTCAGGATCAAGTGGGATAACAGAGGTTTCTTGCAATCAATCAGAAGGAGAAGAAGAAGATCGTGAAGAAAGCAGTAGCTGCAAGAGGTTATCTTCTTTTAGACGGAAACCATAGCCAGAAGAAACAAACCTTCTTTTAACTAGTTGTTTGTATAAGTAAAATTGAGGTTTCTTCTTTGTATAAGTAAAATTGAGGTTATCTTTAATCCCAGTGATTCCGTTTTCTGCATCTTAAGACTTCTTTCATATTGCAACTTCCCTTCGATTCTCCCTCCCTTCCTTCACCATGCAATGCAATCAAAAGCAAAAGGGAAAGGGAAAGGGAAAGGGAAATGATCATTTCCCTTCAGGCCAGGCACGAGGGAAATAGGGGAAAAGATAAAAGGGAGTTCTGTGTGTTATAGCAGGAGAATCTTAACATAATATTTTGCAAAGATTAGCCTCTCGCATGAGGTTCTGCTTTGCACTCACTTTCAAATGTCAAAAGAAGGAATTTAAACAAAGTCAATTGTTGGTTGAATAGAACTTATTTCCTTTGATGCTGTTTCAGATGGATGGTATCCGATGACAAATTGATACCGTACTAATTAGAAATAATTAGTTTATTAATGACATTGCCAGTATTTTATAATGATATATTAGGTATTGATAAAGTGATAAGAAGTATTACAAGTTTTATCATCAATTATCAAATCTTAAAGAAAAAATTAGCAAATAAAATCTAAATAAAGGACAAGCTCTCCTAAGACAATTCCCTATTACAAGTATTACAAGTCAATGTGTTGACTTGTGTTGATCCATCTATTTGCTCGACTCTAAAAAGTCAATGTTTAATTTAGAGAGGCAAAACCGAGATGCAGGAAAAGAGAGGGAGAAGCAGGAAGAGACGAGTCTAGGGCAGGCAGAGAAGAGAGAGAGATAGATTACACAAAGGGAAATTAGAGAGAACATGAGGGAAAGAGAAGTCGTGAGAGTGAGGCAATAACTTATTGATTCCTTTCATCCTTACAGCATTACATTTATATCAAATTGAGCACTAGAAGCAATTGAATCAGTTAAGAGCTGTCCAAAAGGGGCAATGTGTTGCAAGCAACAACAGATCGAGCGAGGAATTGAGCGGCAGAGAGTGATCTACA
The DNA here is from genome assembly GCA_025585075.1 of Nepenthes mirabilis. NCBI lineage: Eukaryota > Viridiplantae > Streptophyta > Magnoliopsida > Caryophyllales > Nepenthaceae > Nepenthes > Nepenthes mirabilis. The sequence goes on from JAODPA010151568.1 coordinate 5,183, forward strand.
GACGAAGGGGAGGGGAAATCGGACGAGAGAGAAGAGCGAAGAGCAGAGAATAGAAGGAGTAGGGAGAATACAAACAGACAGGAGAGAATTGGTGTAATTTCCTTAACCTCTCAGGCCGTTCCGTTTCAGTCTTATAGGCACACGAAATAACAAAAAGAGGAAATGACAGAATACAGGAAAGGGACCCACAGGGGTAACAACAATTAACAGCAAAATAACGGCATAACAAAAATATCAAAATATCCTAGAGTCGGATGAAATCTTGATATTTCCCGGGTGCCACGGTTGGCCGGCTGCTGCGGCGGAGCTCTCGAAGAGGGCGGCCAACTGTGTTACTGGCCGGGCGGCCAGTGTCCGGGCGGCCAACTGTGTTAGTGTCCGGGCGGCCAGTGGCCGGGCGCTGGGCTGGCTCACCAGTGGCTAGGCCCGTAACACAATGGCAGCTTAACAACTAACGGAATGAATAAAAAACTAAGCCAATGAGAAAATGAGAAAAGGAAAAAAATGAAACGCTCGTAACACATCATCTCCGGCCTTATTACAACCAACTTTCTTATGTACAGGAAGAGAGATATTAAAGAGAGAGAGAGAGAGAGAGAGAGAGAGATTTAAGAAAATTGAAAAGAAACCACACCCATTTTCTATATTTTCACAACTTGACCCAAAAAACACAGGATCATGCATATACAGAAGAGTTAAATCCCTTTTATTCTATTATACATACTCTTACTTTATAACATATAAAATTCTATTTCTATCATTCAAACCCAATACGATTAGGTCGCATAGATATAGAAATGGATCAAACCACTTTTTGGTCTACTTTTCCCAGTTTTAACTTGTATTATCCCTTGTCACGGCTTCAACCCATAACCACCAAGTCATACGGATCCATGGAAGAAAGAAACCACTTTTAGGTCTGTTATATGTATTTTCACATTATTTTATCTAATATTCAATATCTACTGCTCGAACTTGTAACTATTTGATCATGCAACGTGAAAATAAACACCGCACATGGGCAACTTTTACATAGAATAAAACCCCAGACTATTCAAACGAGAATCCCAACTCAGTCATAGAGATCTGTATACCAAGGTATTGCTATGAAGAAAATGCCTCAAAAAAAAAAAAATAAAAAAATTCAGAAGTCTCCATTAACAAGGATCTCTCAAAGGAAGGAGTCACTAAACAGCAAGAAGAAGAGGGCTAGAAAAGCTTCCCTTCTTGTGGGGTTCCACTTCTCATCATGTTGCAGAACTCCTCATAGTTAATCCTTCCATCCTGCCAGGTGTATTTTTTAATTAGAATTGAAAAGAAAAAAGAAAAATAATGTCTTTTAGGGATGCATCAATGGTTGATTTTCAAGAGTTTACTCACATTATCGCTATCTACTTCAGATATGATTTCCTTAATTGTCAGGTCATCAGCGATTCCATACTCTTTCATTGCCACTTCTAGTTCGTCTCTTGTGATAAACCTTTGAATGCAACATATACATACAAATGAGAGGAGAAAATGCAGGAATTGTAGATCAAGAACTTGAAATAGTATACAATGTGTATTCTCTATGAAATTTTGTAAAAGCAAACATACACCTCTCGTTTGAGACTACATTTTGGGAGAATTGTGGTGGTCAAAATTCGTGACAATCGATGTTTGTCGAGGAATTTGAAATTGATGTCCAATAAAGATAAACATGGGCAGTTTCTTGCATAAAGCTATTCTACTACAATCAGTGCTCGAGAAAGAACAAAACCATTTTAAAATCTATTATTTGCAGTCTTATCTTACATCATGCAAAAATCCATTTCAATTACTCAAATCTGTGACCACCAAGTTACCGGTGACAATTCTACCGTTACGCTGATGCACCCCTTTAAGTTTTCTAAAACCTAAATGCATGAACCTATTCTGATGTGGGCGGGATCCTTTTAAAGGTCGGAGCATTTTTAGGTCAATTGTAAATGATTTTATTTTGCACCATACAAGAAGCCATTTATATGATTCAAATCTATTTCAACTACTCAAACTCGTGGCCATAAGGTCATATAACGACAGCTCTACCTTTATACAAAGGCTCCCCTTAAAAGGGCAGGTGCATGTAATTTTATCTTATATCATGTAAGAAATTGTTTTAAATTTCCTAATATTAGCAACTGAGCAAATCCTAACATCCTACACAAGTCATTTAGGGTTTAGGGTTTAATATTTGAAAAGGCATTAGCGAAAGCTCAATGAAGAGAAAAAAAAAAGAAAGAAGAAATGTAGTAATAATCGGAGACCACATGACATTGCAACTCGTTAGATTAACGAGTAAAACAGAGATCTCTCACTTCTTCCTTCCCATTTAACTTTCTATTTTTCTTCTCTATTCATCTTCTTTCCCAATCTGGTTTTACCTAGAGGAGTGTTTGACCACAGAAGGCAAAAAACCTCCAATAGATAAAGTCAGGAGATATACCTAACATAGAGCAGCTCCTGGAATGACTATCATCTGGTATGTAAAATACTGGTTGATAAATATCAATACCAATCCCCCAATACCGACATTTCCTAACACTGTGACAAATTGTGATATGTTGTATCAGCAATATATTGCCAATACATTCAATAGTATCCCACATATTGGCCGATAGTTGCCTCTTAGGGTCCGATTCAAAACAAAAGCATTTGACACCGATAGTTATTATCTAATATGGCCAACACCGATATGATTGGGATCTATAATGATTTCGATATTCTCATTTGTGTTAGCTCCCATACAAAAACTAGTCGAACTGCCAAAAAACATGAGCTTTAATTTTTTAGGTTGAGCTACGCTTGCGGAAAAAAAATTGAGAGGCTTGAGCTTGGCTTGGGATTAGTTTGTTTATGCACAAAATGAGTCAAACTCAAACTTAACACATGCTTGCCTTCTTTATTCACAAACTCATAAGCGAATTTATTGACAAATCTATAAACAACTATAACCAAATGGTTCATGAACATAAATGAATCAAGCCCAATTAAGTTCAGGCTTCACTCGTTTCTTTAACAAATTTCCAAATTAGGCTCAAGGGATTGCTCTTTCTTCAAACTAGCCCAATTTTGCAAGCCTCTCTCAAGCTTTTGAGCTGTTCGTGAACAGTTTTGCTCAACTGCAGTCCGTCATGTTATACATCCATGGAATGAAATATTGGCCATTATATGTCAGTGTCAGTCCCCCAGAATCAATATTTTTTTGATACCACAACAAAATCATGTTTCGATTTGGGCAGAAAATATCTGTTAAATACCAATACATATTACTTGATATGACTGTGACCAAAACTGATACCAATAGTTTCATTTATGTAAACATCATTTAAGGGAAAAGAAAAGAGAGGAATGATAAGTTACCCACCCACTATTGTCTTTATCAAAATACTGGAAGGCCTTGGAAAGATGTTCGTCTGTTTCTAGCCGATACTTATGCATCGTGGCAGTGATGAATTCAATGTAATCTATCGATCCATCTCCATCAACATCGGCCTGAATTCATAGCACAGATTAATTACAAGCAATCACTTCATACAATGTTTAAACTATGGATTATAAATCATAGAAGTAAATTATCCAATAGTATCTTACAGCTTCCATGAGCTGCTTAACTTCTGCTCCTGTAAGTTTTGATCCAAGCCGAGCCAATCCCTCTTTTAGTTCTTCATAGGTGATCGTCCCATTGTTGTCCGTATCGATATTTGCGAACATATGTTTCAGCCCTTGGATTTCATCTCCCGAAAGATTTTCCGCAATGACCTTGATAAGTTAAAACCAATCTCAAACCAAATTGACTTCGAATTAAACAGGCATATAGCATATTGGACTTGTGTACAAAGTGCCTTGGACTCCAGAGTATTTGGGAAAAGAAAGGGGTGACCCAGTGCATGATGATTTTATATTATTGGCTCCGGTGAGAATCAAATGTATGCAAGTTTACCTCTGTGATCACGGAATGAAAAATCAGCCAATACATTAGATATCAGCTAATATATATCAGTATCAGCCCTCTAATATCAACATTTTCCAATATCACGACAAAATGTATCGGTGATATATCAACTAACAATTCCATGTCAACTTATGATAAAAAATCATTCCAATGTTCAATATCGATATATATAGTCCAAATGTCCAATACCCACATGCCGCGACTGATACCGATATATATTGTCTAATATGCCGGAGGTCGATATGTCGCAACTGATACTAATCTGTATTATTCAATATATTTGATACCAATATGCTAGGCTGATACTGATATTTTCATCAATGCTTGATGAATACCAATATCAATAAAAAAAAGTGTTTTTTTATGGCTTGAACCTAAGACCTTCAAATACAATTGAATAGTCTTGCATTTACAGTAAGATTCATCCTTATTCAGGGAAAAGAAAAAAATGAAAGGAAAATTTTTTCCTGAAAATTGTCTATTTTTTCGTGTTTTTCTTCCCAATCCTCATTTTCTCAAAATTTCCCATGTCCAAATAGAGCCTAAAGGTAAGACAGCACTGGCAATGAAGGCCAACAGATTAACTACTTACTACTTTAATGAATTATATGCTTCCATGTACACCCTTTTGCCTACCTTCAATGCAAGCTTCTTGAATTTGTTCATTGCTCTGAATTGCTTCAACCTCGAGAGAACAGCACTATCAATAGGTTTGTCTGATGCTTCACCTTCTCTCAGCCATGGATGCTCTGTATCAGCAATTCAACATCAAGTTTCAGGTTCAATAACGCCAAAAAAAAAAAAAAAAAATTTGTCACAAAATTTCATTCTTAAGAGAAGTTTCAAGACAAGATTCTGTAGATTCATGATTGTAGATGTAAAAACAGAAATAAAGAATGCTATGCTGAAGTTGAGGAAAATTCATGGACCGAATTGATTGACAAGTCGCATTTTAATAATACTAAATCTTAAATTATTTAATCCAAATGAAAAGATAGTCAATGGACACTAAAAATAAACAAATAGCAGTGGATGCAGTCCGCATGCTTGTTAATTAGTTAGACTAGATCTATTTTTAGTCAAATGTATACAATCTTATTATGTTTACACATCACTGTTTTAGAGTGAAATCAGTGTAGTACATATTTTTACCCAATATATGTCTAGCAATTTCTACCCTTTCTTGGCGGCCCAAAGGGGGGGAGGGAGAGGAATATGATGAGGACAGACTCTGGAGAGGAGTGGTAGGGTTGCAACAAGGGCCAAAAGAGGCCATCAAGAGGTCTTCAATGAATCACAGGGGAGACTTGGGCAGCATTTCATTCAAATGTCCAAAGAGGCTATTTAGTCATATTTGGTTTTTTTCTTTCAGTAAGACAATAAGGGCAGATGCTGAGCCACATAGGCACTCAAATGTTGAGCTTCGTTGGTACTTCAATGCCTTGCTTCCAGTGTCGAGCTCTGCCATGGCGCATGAGGTCTCGGGCAGAGGAGCAGAGATGTAGCTATTAGTAAGGCAACATTATAATTAGGGCTTTAGGTATCACTAGGGTTAGATTGATTATAAATAACCGCAAAGGTAAGGAGAGAAGCATCTTTTGACCATTTAAGAATTGCCTTTGAGACTTGACAGCTTCGAGTTTGGGGCCCTTCTAGATGCTTTATTTGGCGTTCCAAGAATTCTCTCTAGGTTTGCTTAAGCTGATTTGGGCTCAATTCTATGATCCTTGTTTAATGTTAATATAGTTCTTGCTAAATTTCACTTTGGGGATTGATAAGGCCAAGTGAAGGTGAATTTGTAATTCTTTTTTATAGGTTTATCATAATATATCAATGTATTAATTAATCTATCCTCATCATGGTTGGAAATATCAGCCGATATACTGTGTATCGACTGATATATCTCAGTATTGAGCAGTGCCGATACCGATAAAACTCAATACTGAGATAATACCACAATATGCCGCCATATCAACTGATATATTCGACCAAAATTTTTTTGGCTCCACAACAACACATCCTCCGTTATTAAAGGATGCATTGTCTCCATTACAGGCCACCGACCAATATGCAATTGCAGAGGCACCTAATATTTTTGGCTCCACACTAACACAGTATAGTACACATCCTCATTTATTAAAGGATGTCTCCACTGTTCATTTTTCACAGCGTAAGACATTAGCTAAGCTGCTGGTAGAGGCAAGGAATAAAGAAAGGAGTAAGCTAAGTTCTGTTCTTCCTCTTTAAAATTCTCTCAAATTTTTTTCTTTCTTCAAATGAGACACAAATTATTCAAATATAAACCTCAATCCTACAATTTTAAACATTTCTCATAGTCTAATTTCTCATATTTTGTAATGAATTTGAGATTATTTGTAAAATTGTTTGTAAAGGAAAAAAGATAAATTGTTCTTTTAGATTCGTTTTATCATCATTTGTTGCTTAATTTAGCTTATATATAGTGTTTTTAACAAACCTATTACAAGTTATAATGTTGTTGTGGATAATAGTTGGTTGTTACTTGCTGATGAATTTTTGTATTTTTTAATCATGTTTGTTACTTTATGGCTCTTAAACTTTACATTTTTTTCTATTTTTTAAAAAAACTTACTAATTTTATACCTAGAAAAATTTATAGATCTATAGTATAAAAATTAAATTTGGCAAATTTTATAATGATA
>JAODPA010151579.1:0-14931 GCA_025585075.1 Nepenthes mirabilis
CATAGAGAAAATGCTATCCCTCCAATTATTGGAAGCACCAATCAATTCATTACTCACGTATCAATTCGAAACCAACATAATCTTACATTATGCAAAATATAATAAACATGTAGGTTGATTTTATCTAAGATTTGGTTAATATCGATAAATTATTTCAAATTACATAAATTACCTTTGGGTCGGGTTTGTGCCGAAACAAAACAGACCCAAATCCAGTTACTAAATTCAAATTTTATCCAAATCTAAAATCTGATTAAATCATATTAGACTATACCATGTTATATTGGATTTAAATGTTTCTATCAATCCTTAATTTCAATCAAGCAAAGATATTAAATGGGTCACAGTGTACCCACATTTCACACATCAAGCTCTATTAGCTGGCAATACACTCGTATTGCCACTTAGAAAATGGACCCATTTTCTAAGCTTGCCACCTTATGAAAAATGGTAGCTAGTAATTTAGCAGTAAGTACACTGGGAGGATTGTTAGGATACTATTACACAGTTGTTATAAGGTATTAGATAAGTGATTGTAGTAGGAATTAAATATAAGAAGTTATATTGTAATTGATTAAATAGTTAAGTACTGACAGAACTTCATTCTTGGCTCTCGTTTCTCTCATCCTAATCATTTTCCCTTTTTATTTATCTGATCTCGTAATCTCTTTCCGATAACAGCCTCATCCAATGGCAAGTTTGTGGTAAAACATTGGCTGCATAATATAACGGATTCTGAGAAAGCGGATTTGTCTGCTTATTCAACGGATGAACCGGATTCTTCAACTGCAATTGAGGAAGCTGACTCGCCTGATTCAAATTCTTCTGGAAAGTCCACCGGGGAAGGTTTATTCGCCTGGGAAGAAGGTGGATTTTCCGACCCAGTCTCTTTATGAACCGACCGAACGTTGTTCTTGATCTCGATTTAACAGGAATTTGTGATAAAACCCCATGCCTCATATTATTTTTTTTTAATTTTTATCTATTTCACTAGCCTGGAATGAAAGGGAGGGCATTAAGTAGCCCATCAGAAATCCTTACCCAAACTCTAATATAAAAAAAATGGATTCTACATAAGGAAATAGTTCTATCTCCAACTTCAATTTTATTTTACCTTAAAAATTGAGTTTCTTAGCATAAAAATTACTTAAATTTATATAGAAAATAGTCTTATTACATCCTAAGAAAAGATTTGAGCAATTATTTTTAGGCAAACTCTTCTGACTCTTAAGAAAGTGAAAACTAAAAATTTCACTATAGAGACCCTATAGATATATATAAAGTTAGAGTTTTTAATAAATATTTTATAAAATCTTTCAAGGTAAATGTTGATATTTTCTTTCCTTAAGTCCAACTCAAATGAGCAGGCATCTTAAACTAATGCAAATTCGATCCAAGGCACCTTTAATACTTAAAGAAAAAGGCAATGGGAGGATGGGTTTTAGTGTGCTCTTCTTGAATTTGACTTACTTTCATTTATATGTGTTGAACATGTAACTAAATGGTATGTTGAAATTTGGACAAAACCTAATTCTCTTAAAAAAAGAAATTGATTTTAGTACATCCTTTTATTTCTTTTTATTTTTGGTATTAGTAATAGTAGTTTCAAAATCAATCATCCCAAAGCCAGTAGTGCCAACCAGATTAACAATGTGAAGTGAAGGATAAATATCTTTGTTACTAGAAAGTGAATCAAATCCTCAATTATACTTATCTTATCTATTATTTGAAGCTAGTGGTGGGAAGCCAACCAATAATTCTAGTACTACTTTTTCTTGTTGAAATCAAACCATCAGCGCATAATATTTATTCAAAAATTGTGGCTAAACCTTTCTCGATTCTTCCTCTGATGAAGTAGTCAAGAAGTCAATGAAAAAGATACCATACTCGTGGGGATATCTTGATCATAGTCTAAAATCAAGAAACATTCTAAATAATCATTATTTTAAGCTGCATTCCACTGATTATGATTAGATAGTCAAATTCTCCATTGGACGCTTCAAATGACGATGACGCCCACTTTTTTTAAAAAATGGATGAATTCTTCTAATTGAATTTAACGGATTCTGAGAAAGCGGATTTGTCTGCTTATTCAACGGATGAACCGGATTTTTTCATTATAATTAAAGAAACTAAGTCGCCTGATTCAAATTTTATGAAAATTCCAAAAGAGAAGGTTTATTCACCTAAGAAAAAAATAGATTTTTCAACCCAATCTCTTTATAAACTAATTGAACGTTGTTCTTGATCTCGATTTGAATCAGCGTTGGACAAGACGAGACTTGAATGTCTTTAGGTTAGGGAAAGCAAAAGCAAGTCTTTGTTAGCGAGTAGTTAGTTTTAATGCGAGTAGCTATAATTCTATGTGACGAAAGCGTCTTACGACTTCTGCTTCGCCAACTGCAGGATTGAGATCTCTTTCTGTGTCTGTTGATATCTCTTTGGAATGAGAATTTGATTTTCAAATAGAGCCGTCAAATTAGTTTGAAAAGGACCTCTTGTTAGCCGGTAAGCCCAAACCTTCCCTCAGCTTGAAAACAACCCTTTGCTTTGGGTGGAGAATATCTTACGTATGAATTGCCCCGATCCATCACCAGAGTCAATTAGTACATAAAAGTTTTATTGTAAAAATTTATCACTTCACAAACCACCAAAACTTAATGAAAAACTCCTACTTGAGTGGTCTCATGTTGCAACTACTCTTACTAAGGACGGCCTCGCTCCTAATGAAAGATCAAAGGCCAAGTGTGAAATAACTTCACAATCTAATAAATTTTCTTAAATTAGATGACATAATTTAAACTAAAATAGACTGATTGATTTAGGCAGCAATAGGATCCAATCAAAAGAAACCATTTATATACTAAAAAGACGTATAGACAAACCTTTTTTAATAATTATATGTGTCACTTGTTGTGACATTTCTTTTCATAGGCATATATTACAGCCTAACTTACTTTCTAATAGGACCAAGAATTAGTCTTTTGATCTTCCTCAAGCCTACTCTTGCATTTTGCATTTTGAATTCAACTTTTGATTTAGTTGATGCATATGTTAAAGGATCAGCTAACACTAAATAGGAAAGAGTTTCGATCAAAACTCTCAAACCTATTTTGAAGTTAATTTAGGATTTGGTTCTCAATCCAGTTGGTGTTCCACATCCTGAATTGGGGTGGTTCTACATACAAGTTTGCCTATTTCTTTCATCAATTATTCTTATTAACATATTCACTTTAAAGGGAGAGAAAAAACCTAAGCCAACTAGGCATTTAGTTAGAAAGCACTAATGGTCTAAATCAGCCTAGGAAAGATGCAATTTCTTTTGTAAGCTAAGAATTGCTGAAGCTAAAATAATCAGTAGTCTTTCCTTAGCTTAGAGTTTCGGTGAGATTGGCATTAGTTTGGTATAAAGTAGTTCATGATTCTCGATCATCTAAAAATGGGGCAAAGCCACTACCTATAGAAAGGGCAACTAGAATAGAAAGTATGGGTGTACACCCAGCAAGCGTCGTCAATAGACAATAGCTTATCTTAAAATAAAATGAATGTTATTATAAACATATTCCTGGGAAAGGAAGACTAAGCTCTTTGAGGGAAATAGGATTCGTGGAAATACTTTGCTATTTTAGGTAATATCCCATAGCAAATCAAGGAGCAAAGTCAAATTACTATAAAAAAATGAACACCTCTGCATCCGATACAATAAATTTGCTGTAAAATTAGTCTAGTTAGGATTTATTGACATGGAACTAGCATTTTTCTTTGGTGGGGATAAGACAAAGTTTTCTTTGGGTGATATTTGAACTTCACTGTCTTCCCAAAATAAAGTTTAGTGACCCCATTCCACGATTTGAGGCAAGTAAGGGAAAAAAAAAAAGACAGGTTTTCCTCAACAAAGCAAAGAGGATCTTTTTCTTTAATGTATTCACTCACATTGAAGAAACCATAAAAAAAATAATTGGTGAATCAATTGAATTTGTTATTAAATAATGAGTTAATTGCTGTTTGAGGCTAACATCTCTCTAATCTGGACTAAGAATGGCAAAAGAAGAAGGATGGAGGTAGTTAAGTCTCTGTCACCATATTTGTACTTTTCTTTCTTTTTTTAAATTGGGTAGTACAAGATCAAAAATAAAATTGTTAGTTCTGATTTATCGTCTTTCCTGACTTTAAAAAGTAAGATGGTTGATTGGGAAACTATTGTCCAATAGAATGTAGCTTGAGAGAGGTAGGGTACTTTTTTTATATTTCTTGTGTGGACTGAAATGGTCTCACAAAGTCGATCACTAGTAGTCTTTGACTATTGAAGAAAGATAGAACCGAGAGTAGTGCAGGGGAGAAATTTCGGATGTCTTTATGTTAATAGATTATGATGAGTAAAAAAAGTGTGAACATGAAGAAATGAGAAAGAAAAAAGAGGGAATGCTTTGTAGAGAACCACTAGCAATCCCATTAAAAGCCAACAGCATAATAGTAATTTCTTTATCTCAGTCCGTTCAATTAAGCTAGTTACAAACCAGTTTATCGGTCAATCCATCCATGAAGAAAGATCTAGTTCAAATAAGTAACTTAGGAGCAAATAAAGGAAGACGATGAAATGGTTGAAAGTGTTGGCGCAAAACACGGAAGACACGGTGACGGAGCAGACAAGACTCCCGGACAGTAACACAGAGTAGAGCTCTCGGACGGACATGAAAAGTAACGATAGAGAATGGGAGAGAGCACACGCAATTTTAATGTGGAAAACCCTCCTTCCAACGAGGAAAAAATCACGAAAGAATACACTATAAAATGGTTGTTTACAAGTGTTAGCTATACAAGTTCAAACAAAAGAAAACAATTCCAAGTATACAATCTCTCTCTAAAAGTGTTTTTCACTCTAACAAAACTTGCCCACAGCTCTCTCTCAAAACTTACTCCAGAGTCACAGCACAAGCACTCCAAATCCCTTTTTTCAGCACATACTACTCCCGCATTCTAAGGCACACAGGCTATATGTATATATAAACAGATGGCCTAGTGGACAGCCGGCCACCCTACTGTCGCTAGGGTGGTAGGGCTACGCCGCCTAGGCTTGTCATGACAAGCGCACACCTGGTGTGCCAGAATGGCAGGCCTGGCGTCTGGAAAGTTACAGCCGCCTTACCATCCAATCAGAGTGGGTGACCAGCCCACCTGTAAAACGCGACTGCTGTAGGCCTATGAAGATAGAGTCAACGCCTATACTCTCAGGGTCCTCGTCCATGTCTATGACGCATCCAGGAGCCCTCGTCCGCATAACATACTTCTCGGACCAATCATCAAAGTCCTCGTCCATTTCTCCAATGGATATAAGTGCCACTCGGGAGTGACCCCAACAAACTTCCCCTCACGACCGAGTGGGAGTGAAGTTAGTCAGACCGGCAATGTTACAACAAGTTTCCAGCTTTTCCTTCGGTAAAACCTTAGTAAACATGTCCGAGCCATTGTCATCTGAGCGGACTTGCCAATTGATAGCTGCCTATCATCAAGAACATCTCTCACCCAATGATAGCGCACGTCAATGTGCTTTGACCTCGAATGGAATGAGGAGTTCTTACACAGATGAATGGCACTTTGACTGTCATAGAGGATCTTGTACGTCTCTTGCCTTAGGCCCAATTCCTGGATGAACCTCTTCATCCAGAGCATTTCCTTACAGGCCTCGGTCACTGCAATGAACTCTGCTTCCGTAGTCGAGAGAGCGACGCACTTCTGTAACTTGGACTGCTAGGAGACCGCTCCTCTCGCAAATTTTACCAAGTATCCGGACGTTGATTTCCGAGAATCAACGTCCCCGGCCATATCTGCGTCTGTGTACGCAATCAGCTGAGGCTTCTCTTTCCCAAACTGTAAACCTGTCTTGGAGGTTCCACGGAGATATCTAAAGATCCACTTAACTGCGGACCAATGTTTCATACCTGGGTTTGAAAGGAATCTACTCACAAGGCCAACCGCATGAGCAAATCAAGCTGCCAACTGCCGAAGAGTAAGGAATCTTACTCATGCGCGCCTTCTCAGTGTCCGAGGATGGACACTGCTGCTTATGCAGCCTAAAATGGTTGGCCAATGGGGTACTGACAGGCTTGGAGTTTTCCATATTGAATCTCTGAAGCACCTTTTCAACATAGCCTTCCTGGGATAGCCAGAGCTTTTTATCCTCTCGGTCGTGAAAAATTCTAATCCCCATAATCTGCTTTGTCGGACCGAGGTCTTTCATGGCGAAAGACTGTCCCAGTTGCACCTTCAACTCCTTGATCCGAGCACTATTCTATCCGACAACCAGCATGTCATCCACATAAATGAGGAGGATGACAAAATCGTTTTCCGAGAACCTCTGAACAAAGACACAGTGGTCGGAAGCAGTCTTATGGTATCCTCGTCCGACCATAACAAACTCGAACTTTCGGTACCACTGTCTCGGAGCTTGTTTCAGCCCATACAAGCTCTTCTTCAAACGACAGACTAGTCTTTCCTTCCCCTCAACTTCAAAATCATCTGGTTGCTTCATGTAGATCTCTTCCTCTAGATCTCCATGGAGAAAGGCTGTTCGGACGTCAAGTTGCTCAATCTCCAGATCCAACGCCGCTGCCAGTCCGAGCACTACATGGACCGAGGACATCTTCACAACAGGTGCGAAAATCTCATCAAAATCAACACCCTTTCGTTGACCAAAGCCTTTTACGACAAGCCGTGCCTTGTGTCTTGGCGTGCTCATGTCCTCGGTCACCTTCATCCGGAAGACCCATTTGTTCTTCAAGGCCTTCTTCCCCTTGGGTAATTTAGCCAGCTCAAAGGTATGATTTTCATGAAGAGAGGCCATTTCTTCCTTCATAGCCTCAAACCATTTATCCTTTTGAGCGCTACACATGGCCTCATTAAAATCTTCTGGTTCTCCAATATCGGTGAGGAGGATAAATTTATTTGCTGAAAGGCGCACAGACGGATGTCTCTCCCTGGACGACTGTCTCACTGGGGCTACCTTGGCCTGTTGAGGTGCCAAATCTTTATCCTGATCCTGAGGCGCTGGAACAGCCTCACCTTGGTTGTCCGCCACGCCAGATCCGCCGACATTGGACTCAGGAGGTACTAGATGGAGAGCATCAACAATAACTCTATCCGTCCGGGAAGTGCTGGGTTGAGTCTTCTACTTCTTCCCAATGTCCTCAATGGTCTCGTCCTCAACAAAGACCACATCGCGGGATGGGACCAACTTTCTTTCCTTCGGGTCATAAACCTTATATCCAAGTTCGTCCTCGCCATAGCCCAAAAAGACACATTCCTTTGTCTTTGGCTCTAACTTGGTCCTCTCATCTTTCGGAATATGAACAAAGGCTTTACAGCCGAAAATCCGAAGATGACTGTACGCTGGCTCCTTCCCGGTCTGGAACCGCTCTAGAGCTTCCCCGTCCAGAGGCTTACTGGGCGACCTGTTGATCACGTGGGCGGCCACCTTCAAGGCCTCGGCCCAAAAGGATCCCGAAAGCCTGGCTTCGGATAACATGCATTTGACTCTTTCCATCAGGATGCGATTCATCCTCTCGGCCATGCCATTCAATTGTGGCGTCTTGAGTGGATTTTTCTAATGTCTGATGCCGTGAGCTCTGTAATAGGCATCAAACGTCCCAATGTATTCTCCACCGTTATCACTCCGAATGGCCTTCAACTTCCTTCCGGTTTCTCGCTCTACGAGAGTATGAAACTACTCAAAGATTCCCGCAACCTGATCTTTGGTCTTCAAAGGGAACACCCACAGCTTTCTCGAGCAATCATCAATGAAGGACACAAAGTATTGTGCTCCTCCAAAGGACTTCTCCGGGAGGGGACCACACACATCCGTGTGACAAGCTCCAAAACCTCGGACTTCTTGCCAGATGTGTCTCCTTGAAAGGAGACTTTGCGCTGCTTTCCCGCCATGCAGTGTAGGCAATTCCTTGGCCTGTCTCCATCCGCCTACGGGATGAGACCCTTCTTCACCAAATGACTCATGCCACGCTCATTCATGTGTTCGAGTCTCTTGTGCCACAGGCCCGAGGACTCCACACTTTCTGTCGCATTCACCTCCACCACCTCGACTTGGGCTTTCACTGTGTAAAGGCCGGAGGCCTTTACTCCTCGGGCAATCACCATGGTGCCCTTCTTCAACTTGTAACTGCCGTCACAAAGGACACTGCAGTAGCCTTCATCATCCAGCCTTCCTACTGAGATGATATTCATGCGAATATCGGGGACGTGTCGGACGTCCCTCAAAATCAGTTGGGCTCTAGTGTTCGTCAACAAGGAGACATCCCCACGTCCAATAATCTCGGACGTATCCATATTGCCCATCCTCAACACACCCGGGGTGCACGGAGTGTAAGTGAAAAACAGCTCCCTCCTGGACGTGACGTGGATGGTTGCGCCAGAATCCACCACCCAGTCAGAAGCCCGCTCAGCCATATTTACAGAGTCTTCAGACTCGCAGGTTAAAAGGAGATCACCTCCTGTAACAACGGAGACCGAGGACTCTTCCTCGCCTCATCTCTTCTCACCCCGCTGCTTGTCAGCATTTTCACGCTTCCACTTATAACAAAATTTCTTAATGTGGCCTTTCTTGCCACAGTGGTGGCACTTCATGTCTTGGTACCGAGAACGTGGCTTACTCTGTCCTTTGTCTTCAGACTTTGGGCCACGTCCTCGGGTCCTTCCCCTGGACTCTGTAACAAGGATCTCGGAGTGCTGAAAGGTGGACGTGCCTTGAGAACGCCATCGCACTTCCTCGTTCAGCACAGCTCCTTTGGCCATTTCTAAAGTCACCACGCCGTTAGGAGCTGTATTGGCAATGGTGATTCTCATAACCTCCCATGAGTCTGGGAGGGTTGCTAATAACCAAAGTCCAAGAACCTCATCCTCGAACTTAATCCCCACGCCATTCAGCTTGTCCACGCAGCCCTGAAACTCATTCAGGTGGTCGGCGACAGATGAGCCATCCTTGTACCGAACTTGCATCAGTCGCATTAAGTGATAAATTTTGTTATTTTCGGATTTGGAGGCAAAGAGCTTTTCCAGCTTCTCCCAGAGCGTCTTGGTATTTGTCTCTCTGCGAATGTGATTGTACACATTGTCATCTACGAACTGCCGAATATAGCTGCACACTTGCTTGTGCTCCAACGTCCACTGTTCGTCTGTTTTTGCCTCCGGCTTTTCTTTGGCAAAAACGGGATCATGCATGGACTTTACGAAAAGCAAATCTGACATCTTGCTTTGCTATGTGTCAAAGTTCGAACCGTTCAAGCAAATTATTTTGCTTCCAACCTCCATCGCAGCCAGCAACAAGATCACCGTTCAAAGAACCTGTCTCTGTTACCACTTGTTGGCGTAAAACACGGAACGGTGACCGAGCAGACAAGACTCCCGGACAGTAACACAGAGCAGAACTCTTGGACGGACACAAAAAGTAACGATAGAGAACAGGAGAGAGCACACGCAATTTTAACGTGGAAAACCCTCCTTCCAACGAGGAAAAAACCACAAAAGAATACACTATAAAATGGTTGTTTACAAGTGTTAGCTATACAAGCTCAAACAAAAGAAAATAATCCAAAGTGTACAATCTCTCTCTAAAAGTATTTCTCACTCTAACAAAACTTGCCTACAGCTCTCTCCCAAAACTTACTCCAGAGTCACAGCACAAGCACTCCAAATCCCTTTTTTTCAGCACATACTCCTCCCGCATTCTAAGGCACACAGGCCATATGTATATATAAACAGATAGCCTAGTGGACAGCCGGCCACCCTACTGTCGCTAGGGCGGTAGGGCTACGCCGCCTAGGCCTGTCATGACAAGCGCACACCTGGTGTGCCAGAATGGCAGGTCTGGCATCTAGAAAGTTGCAGCCGCCTTACCATCCAATCAGAGTGGGTGACCAGCCCACCTGCAAAACGCGGCTGCAGTAGGCCTATGAAGATAGAGTCAACGCTTATACTCTCAGGATCCTCGTCCATGTTTATGACGCATCCAGGAGTCCTCATCCGCATAACATACTTCTCGGACCAATTATCAAAGTCCTCGTCCATTTCTCCAATAGATATAAGTGCCACTCGAGAGTGACCCCAACAGAAAGTTCGTACAGTACCAATAATAATATTTTGATTCAACCAATAGTGAATATATCCATTTGTATCATTCCAATAGCTACCAAGGGTGTCGAGTAGGGGAATACTTTTTCAAAAAATATGAAGGAAAAGGGAATGATCATTGAGAAGGTTTTGCAGGTCATAGGCTATACAAGCTTTAAAACAGGAGAAGATTTTTTATGCAAAGATTAAGGTGAGAGTCACCTATCTTGTAGTTCTATTAAGGGAAGTTTTCATTCCTGTTGCTATTCTAAATAACAAACTAGTAGCTTCTTCCATTTGTGTTCTTCAACTTGGTTTGGCCCACTTCCTTAAATATCAAACCCCAATCCCCTAATACGACGTTGAATTGACTGACTTGTTTAACGTGTCCGTCTAAAAAGCCAAAGACTAATATAAGCACTTATTATATTGAGCATTCATGAGTGCAGATTGAGAGAGATGGTGGCATATTTAGATGCCTACCTCCTCCTCAATGCTATACTGCGCGCTTATCACTCCGTATTGCACGGCTTGCATTAGGTGATCTCTTTGACGGAACGGAGAAAGGGGATCTATCTCCTTAGTTACGGACAGTTAGACCTCATCTACTACGCCCGACCTTCCCCTGGCTCTCGAATAGAATGACGTATGAGAGAAAGCTGCTCGTAAGCGGCTTCCTTTTTCTGTTCCACCACTACGAAAGGCACTTGTTTTTCATGTGTTCCTTCTAATCCTTTTCAAATGGAGAATTTGATCTACTTTATACTCAGATAATACCCTAATGACTTATAATAGGGGTGGTTCCTCGCAAAGCTCTCAACAGAGCAGTTTTATGTTCGCCAAGAATCAACCTCACTCTCCTAAAATTTAGCAAACTTGAATCTTAGCCATGTAATCGCTTAATTCATCAATCATATATCTAACTACACCTGTTCAACTTTCAACGGTCGGACCAACAATCCGGTTTCACTTCAATAATAGGAATCCTTGATTCACATTTTCTGCTTGGAATTCATTTTGATGGGGGGTAATATAACTTTATAAAAAGTAGCTTATAATTGAAATGGAGGGATGTTATGTTATTAGTGTCCCATTCAATTCTTCTCTCAAATAGTTTTGGATTGTTAGGAAGCCTATGGAAAAGAAGTTTCAATCAAATGTACCTAGTCTTACCAGATTTTACCTTCAAACCTCAACTCAAAAGCGCTCATTCTTGCTAATAATCTTCCACTACATCGATAGTTTATTACATGGCACAAGCTAAAAGGATTTTATTTTCCTCAACAAAGGAGGGTTAGAACATATGGTATGAAATATGCCAACTTCATGTTCCCATCTCAAACATCCAATCAAAAAAGGTTATTAGAGATTGCCCTGCTAACTCATATTCGTCTTTTAGGACAAGAGTTCCTAGGTAATGAAGGACTTTCACTTCTATCTATATAAAACCTATATGCTCAATCCTTGACATACTTATACTGACTTGTTCGGAATATCAAAGCCAATACCAACATACTACTTTCAACCACTTTACTACTAGTTCACTTGGAATGAACTTTATTAGAACCTTTACTACACTGCTAACGTTAGAAATCTTAAAAGTGGCTTGACTAGTACTCATACTCACACTAATTGGCAACTATGCTACTAGACCTAGAAACATCTTCCTTATAGGTAACTAAAAAATGTTTCCTTATTTGACTTATTGTCTTTTTCATCTTTGGTCTTTGCTCAAGTAGGCCTTTCGTTTTCCCAAGCATGCACTAAGAGTACAACTTGGTCCTCAAAATCAATTTTTAGGAAGAAAGCATTAACATTGTAGGGCACATGATGCTTCTTGTTGAGCGGGAGAGAAAGTGAAAAAGAGTTCATAGCAAATAGAAGGGCATTAAGCATGTTGGATATGGGTTCGGAATTGAATCACTATATCCTTTGCCTTCTCCAGAGCCAAAGAAGGAGTCCTTTGACTCAAAAGCATCATCGCATGCTATGTAATCTGCTAATATAAAAGTGATGCTAGAGTCCCATAGCAAGAAAGAACACGCTAACTTTTTGTTTGTAGGATAACTCTTACAATTAGCAAATGTGGTTTTTTTTTTCTTTTGAAAGAAAGTTGTAAGGTGTTAATGTAAATATTCATCAATAAATCTTAATTATTTGAGAAATATTCAAATATGAAGCTTCAAATTTTGAAATTTTCAAACTTTACTAGAAAGTACTCATTTTATTCAATCATGAGGGCATTAAGACAACTTCCCTCTCTCAAACAAAGGCCGACCTAAACCTAACCCATAAAATGAATTACTATTGTACATTTAAACTAAATACTCAACCTTTCTTCTAAATTCATGTTAGAAATAAATAAGTATGAAAAGCCTCTCACTTACCTTCCCGTTCCAAGAAAAGTCTCTTTTGCTTTTCTTATTTGCTTTGTTCCTTATAGTAATGTGTCAAGCTCTCCTTTCATTGATCTCAAGTAAAGCATCTGTTATAAGTAGTTCTTTCTTCTTGTTTCATCATATTTTAGACATATCCTATCGACATTTCTATGGAAGAAAGTCATAACAATAGTGAAAAACCAAAGACTGGCAAGACAAGAAAAGGAGGATTTATAAAGTATTTCATAATTCATTCGAATGCTTGCTAACCCATTCAATGGCTATTATCCCATGGAGTTCTTTCTCAACAATTTAAAAATCGATTAAAAGATCAATGTTGGTGAGAAATCTACTCAAATACTATACATATCCTAAATCCCAATTTCCTTATCCCAATTTCCTTATCTATGGTCATATTTGCCAACCTCGGATCGAGATATATTCCCCCCTCCAACTTAGGAAAAAACTACAAAAACAAATGTTTACTCTACCATTTATTGAGTTTAAAACAAGTTTAAAAGATAAAATGAAAAAAAAAAAGCAATAGAAAAAAAAAGGATGATATCTCACCCTCAAAAATTAAAAAAACCCCTTAATCTTCTAAAAGAGCTTAATTTAGAATGATCTTTTTTCTAAATGAGCTTAACAAACATTTCAATCAATGAACTCCTTGTTGGATCAATGACCAAGAAAGCAATTGTGCGATGAGGGCCAACTACAACTATTAATACTAAGATTTTACTATATAGACCTACAACTCTCAAACTAGAAGAAGAAATGTGCAATACCTACACACTATAAAAGCAAAAATGAAAATCTTACACTAATTAATTAAGAAGACTAATCTATTTCATTAAAGGAAGCAGAGAGTTTACGGACAGAAAAAATTAATAAATAAAAAGTTAAAGTATTGTAAAATACTTATCAATTGCTTGTAAAATATGAATGAGTATAAGAAGGTTATGCAGTTTTCTAAAGTAATAAATGAAAAAAAAAAGATTTTGCATTAGTACAAGGTTGGTCTTATAGCCTTACCCACTATTAAGCGGTTGAAAATTTAGTATTCAAAAGAAAATAATATACTTGCCTTTGAAGACGAAAGAAAACTTATTTGAACAAATAGTGTACCAGTGCCATTATCCTTAAAAGCCCTACATTACCGGTTTAAGAGGAATTAGACATAAACTAAATCCAAGAAGACTAAGGAGGCCTTGGGGAGAAGGCAAGCCAAAGAATTTCCTAAGAACCCAACAGCTAATTTAAGAGATTACTATCACTTTGAATTAAATTAATGTAGTTCAAGCATTGCCGATTGCAAAGAGCTAATTGAACACTTGAAATTACAAGGCCATCTAGGTGGCTATTCCCCCAACCCACTCAAAAACCTTAAAACCCTCCTACTCAATCACAACCACAAAACCTAATGCAAGCTCAACCTATACCACTTACAATAATGCTATATCTTTAGCCAATTATGATCCTCAGTTGCGATAAGGTGCTCCTAAGTGACCCTGAGAGACTCAATAGAGCTCATTACCTACCATTACCCTTGCCCATTCTTGCCCTATTCGCTATTTTTCTAACCTAAAAAGTCATTTCTTTACCTAAAGATGAACTATTTTTTTGGTCTTGATTATTCAAAATTTTGTCCATTTTACCAATATGCAAGTTATACCATTGATGAGTATCATATTTTGCATAATGTCATCTATAACATGAATGATAAAAAATATATCAATTAAAACAAAGTTAAGGCATACTTGAAAGCCATCGATGTTACTGGAGCTCTAAAGGACCTACACCAGAACAAACTAATCCAAGACATTTAAACTTCGGACAAATAGTTGACCATGAATTCTTACCATAATGTGGAAGTGAAAAATTCTAGTTTAGTAGGTTTGGAAAACTCTAGAAAATCTATTTAGCTAATAGATCATGCTTTGCAATGTTACTAAAATTAATCTGGTTTAGTTAGTCTGGAAGACTTTGGACAATCTGGTGGACTGTTAGAAAGATCAGACAATTCCCGGCTCGGTGGATCGGTATATGTGGCTCGGTAATGGTTACACAGCAATTGTATATGTAACAGAGTTGCAAGTGCGGTACATAGCAATTTCTGTTGGGAAAATGATGTCCTCCTGGCCAATTAGGAATCAGCAGCAAAGTAGAAGAGAATAAGGGAGAAAAGAATAACACCAATATTTTACGAAAAAAATCCTTCTAAAATAAGAAAAAAATCACGAAACACACAATCCACAAACAAATATTACTATATGAGTTTCATGGTTATACAAATCCTAGACGTAGAGAATGGAGAATAAAAGCACAATACACTCACCGTATTGTCTCTTTACACTCTTAGACACTTAAGGAAAATTGACACCAAAAAATTTTCTTGTCTTGCACACCACAACTCTCACACACCAAACGTAATATA
>JAODPA010151590.1:0-14930 GCA_025585075.1 Nepenthes mirabilis
TACGGGTTGACTTAGACCCGGTCCTGTTTTCGTCGCTGATAGTCTGAAATATGTATAATACAAACTACAAATAAGAGTTTAGAAGTCGACGGGATATTCTCCAACTAAAAACACACCGACACTCAAATTAGGTATCTTTCGCAATAAATGAAGAGATACAGTAGTGAATGTAAAGATACTGTGGAAAATATGTGGATGCAAGAATGCAGGATTTGTTGAGCAGTTATGGGAGGCTAGGCTCTGCGGATTGCATTATAGGGAGTGGCTCACTAAAGTTGCTCGATAGATGCTTTTAGTGTCGGCGACCTTTGATTTTCTTCTTGGATCAGGAATTCAATCTGAGGATCAGGATTCAGATTCATTTCCTGTTGAGGGAAAATATATTTATAGGCTTCACGATGGAGAACTTTGGGCGCGAGAACCTTCGACATGTGGCGAGTTGGGATTCGCCGGCTGTTGACCTCTGGCAGCAGCCAGTAATGTCAATTGTCACCTTGTGGTGGCACAAAGACCGTCATCAGGTATCGACCACACTTGGTCTATTATTCACGCGAGGATTGGCAGGGCAGCTTGGGAGGACAGCCTGCGCCGTGGCCTGCAGCGCTAACTCTCTCCTTATTGGCCAGCATTCTTTAGGCAGGTGCTTGCCGCATATTGCTGCCTTAGCAGGCTACAGCAGTGCACTGATTGGCTGTTGTTCTGAGATGTCGCGTAGGCTGTATGCTTGGACCCGCTGGGCTTCATGGCGTGGTTTTGGGCCTTCTTGCTTCACTGGGCTGACGTTCCTTTGACTGGGCCTCACTGCTCTTGGACTATCTCCGAGCAGGACCCAGCAGTAGCCCCCATGCCTGGGGCCGGTGCAAAGCCAGGGCCTGGCATGCCCATGGTGGGTCCAGCTGGCTGTTCGCGTGGTTCTCCTCAAGATGCGCTGGCTTTTATCTCATCAGGGTGTTGCCCCTTTCCCATGTGAATATGTAGCCTTTTCGGTCGTTACAGAGATTTGGAGCCCTATTGGAAAGGATTTGCGCCATTGGGACAAGCTCCACATTGAAGGCCTTTTTATTCTATGATAGAAGACCATTGGGTGGCGTGCCTCTCTGGGAGTTCGTCGGGTGCCAGCTTGGCCATAAACAAGGGAGTTTCCCAGTGACGAGATCCGTGCTTAGCCATTCTTCAGAGAAGTGATGTAAAGTCCTTGGCTCGCCCCTCTCCCTGTGGGTACCCGTGAAGGTATCGGATGGATTTGCGGGAGATCCATTGTTGCTGTTGAAGCCTGTCATTACGTCCTTTCTGCGGGCGATTCCTCGTTGTAACGAGAATGGCTCGCCGACTCTACTATCATCACGTGCCTCCTTCATGGTCAGCGGTGACTCCAGTTAGTAGGTGGGGTGCATCGAGATTGGGGCGCTGTTTTAGGGGACTATGTTCCCTCGATAGCATGTCGCGTCAACTCTTACCATGGCTAGTAGTTCATATATGCTGCCGGGAGAGGAGGTGGAACCTGGAGTCCCTTTGGGGTACATGCAAGCTAGTCGAAGTCCCATCGGGACTTTTATGATAGATGCCTTTCCTTCTATTGTGGCAGTCTAGACGCGCCTTCAGTGGTGGATTGGCATCGACGATGCTAGCCCGGAAGTGGGGTCGGAGTTGGGGTGATGCTACAAGAATGATCTGATGTGATCCATCCCCCGAGCCGACTCCCTTCGGTGGCGTCGCCATCTTGAGCTTCTTGATTCCTATTGTATTTTTGCTTTTTTGTACTTTTGTTGTTGCAAGCCTTATACTTTGTAAAGCAAAATTTCAATGAATTTTAGTAGTTTTTGTCTTCATTCTTCACTTTTTTGAGTATTTCTTTTCCTTCTCTCATGGTATGACTTAAGGGTCGCTGGACCCTCTTGCCGCTATATGCATCCGAGTGTTAGCTTGTTTCGAATGCTTGGTGACTTCAGGTCGCCTTAGCTGACGTTCGTCCCTTGAGTACAAAAGGGGACTATCGACTGGAGGACCAAAAGGGGACTAGTCGCTTGCGCGTTCTGCCTTGGGAGGCAGAACGTCTCTGACGATTGTCACATCAAGCAATAAGTATTGGTGCATTTATTATGCTGGAAACCCTGCGGTCGTTGCGTCACAATGGATCCCATTGGAAACGCACGACCCTTTAGAGTGCCGCCACGTGGGGGAATCTCATTGGTTAGCTGGTCGAGTCCCATCGTTCAAACAATGCCATTTTCCTGGAGGATTTTGGTTATTTAAATGCTGAGAATCCCTCCAACTTTCGCATCCTTTGTTTACTTAAAGGTGCGAAATTTTGTTTTGCAGTTGTTTCTTCTTCCTTCGTTGTGGTGACATTGATGGTGAGATCGTCTTTTTCCTTGGAGTCTCAATCACCTTCTGAGGAATCCAATTGGGGCACGCAGGCCTTCAGGGGTCATGACGAGGTTGTGCCTTTCGTGGCGGTGATGGAGGGTTGTCATTCAGAGCCTTCTGTTATCGAGCTGATGAGGTTCTTGTGGGCACCACTGGGTTTCGAGTTAGATGGGGCATCCACCTCCTCGCGACATCGAAGGCTTGGAGGTACCCGCTCGTCACTTTGCTGTGTCCTCAGGGCAGTGGAGGATACGGAGGCCCACATGCAGGTCACTGTCAAAGACATCGAGCAAACTTGGGCACGAGTGGCAAACTTTGAGCAAGCATGGTTGGAGTCTGAGGCGAGGGTGTCATAGTTGGCTGGCGCTAATTTAGGGGTTCGAAACCGAATTATTGCTCTTTAGGCGGGGCTTGAGCTGCACCAGGTGCAACTCAGGGAGGTATATGCCATCCGTGCACGGAAGGAGGTGGAGCTGAGGTCGAGAATCAAGCTGGAGGAGCTAGCTTCCTTGTTGGAAGGGAGGTTCCAGGAAGGCATCTGGCTTAGTCAGAGAATAGCTTCGCTGGTGGTATTAGGCTTTCGCATCGGCCTTTTAGACTCCTGAAATTTAGGGGCCAAGACGTGCTTGGAACTATCGGAGTTTGAGACTCCTGATCCTTCAAGGCCTGGAGGGGATAGATAATTGTATCCGGCGGTCATCTGTAAAGAAACTTTATCAGTGAAAATACTTAATAAAATTTTGTTACTTAATTGAGCAATGATTTTATTTCCATTTGTTGCATTCAAATGGCTCATTTTTCTTCCCAACTTTACGCTTTGGAAGGGCTTCCGCCGCCACCTTTGATGGCCAGAATCACCACATTAAATGAGGATGTGACTGTTGGGACTCTGGCAGACAGCTGTGGCATTAGTGGGGCGGTAGTTTGTAAGGTGCTATGATGGGCTGCTACGAAGGACTTGTGGCACTTTGCTGAACAGGTGCGTGTCGTGACCATCATTTAGGGCGTCCACTGCGTTTTCTCGCGCAATGCCACTTCATCTTCCAGTCGTTGCCTATTTAAGCAATGCTTCATCAGGCTTCCCACACTTTGCATTTTTTTGCGTTTCAGGAAGCCATGGCTAAGAAGAAAAGCTCTCCCTCTTCTTCTCACGTGATTTGCTGAGGAGTTGGCGATATCCAGTCCATCTTGATGACGAGTGCTATTGCAGCCTTGATGATAGATTACGGCATTCCTGGCGGATGGGCCTATTTTTCCCTTGGCCAGACTGGAAGGGTAAACGTGGCCCTAGAAGGTTTCATCACCATTTATGAGCATTATCTAAGAGGTGGGCTCTACTTTCCTTTGCGGGTTGATCTGTATGGGATTATCGATAAGATGGGGGTTCTTGTTGCTTGACCTCACCCCAACGCCCTTCGATACTTGGTCACCGTGTGCATCTTCGCCCGCCTCCATCCTCGTCCATTTCGGTTGAGTTCAGTGAAGGTGATCTTTCACCTCATAGAGTCGGAGGATAGGATTTCGATATCTCCTCATGCTGGCTTCCATTTTCGGGGGATGAACCCCAATTTGGTGAAGAACTGGAAGAGCCATTTCTTTTTCTTGAGGGAACCACTAGATTGGGAGATCCCCAACAAGTGGGGTCTAGTGAGCGACTTCTTCTGTGGGAAGGTGAGCGCAGATGAGGTGAAGGAGGAGAAGATACTGCTTGACCATATTCGGGAGAATATGGAAACATTCTCGAAGTAGGGGTTTTACCTGACTTTCGACACTTTTGCCATTACCAAGTGGGGGCCTGTGTGTGGTGGGGCTATGACCACAGTTGAGAAGAGGAAGGTTGGAGCCATCACCCTTTGGGAACGCTCGAGGGAGTCCCTTAGGCTGCCCTGAAGATGATGAGGGTCGCTGGGGGCACCCCCACAAAGAGATTGTTGAGGCTAGCGACCGAGTCGACTGTGCACGCCGGGACTACCGCCTCAGAGCAGGAGCCAGAGTCATAGTTGTAAGAGGGGGTAACTAAACGCTCCCTGATTCCCGCTGTTACGTTGGCGGAGTATGGAGTTCTCCTGGTTGAGCTCCCTTCTGGTGTGGAGTCTTCATCGAGCTCTTTTTTTACCTTGACCTGCAGGGAGCGGCTGCTGTGAGTGTTGGGGAAATGGCAACCAATGTGCTGGAGCCTGCAGGGATTGTGGAGGTGGACCTCCCGAAGCAAGCGCCGGAGTCGATGGAGATTCCGAAGGTTGCAGATGCATTGGCTAGGGCATTACCTGAGCCACTCACCTAGGGTCCTGCCGCCGTCGTGGAGGTTGATGCGTTTGAGCAAGTTGTCGATGTTCCCGCTACCAAGGTGTTTTAGGAGGCCGTTCTGACAGAGGCGATGCAACAGTCAAAGTCTGCTAGTGTCCCTCCGCCCTTGGCGGCACCAGATTTGTCCTGCCCCGCAAAGGAGGCTGTCGGGCGGTCGGAGCCCCCAGGCATGCAGGAGGCTGTAGGGCAATATGAGCCCCCCAGCGTGCCTTCATCCGGAGTTGCTTTCGGCGGTGTGGGCGCTCCCTTCATTCAGGTATAATTCTTTGAGCTCTGCACACTTCTATTGTCGGGTGTGTTGAGGTTGTCTGGTTCCTGATTATTCTCTGCCCTTTCCTTGCAAGTTTCGGAAGCGATTCGCTCCCTTTATGCAGCATTCTCCCAACTGGACGAGCTCATCAGCCAGATCTGGGAGGAAATTGAACGGGAGGTGGCCCAACTTGTGGAGGTTGAGACCGCGATGCTAAGGCAGGAGGTCGAGCGACTGAAGGGTGAGACCGTGACACTAGGGTAGGATGTCGAGTGGCTAACGGGCAAGCTTCAGGTCGTGAAGGGCCAAATCACCGACATGTAGGGCCAAATCACCGACATGTAGGGTCTGAACTCCTGTGCCTTGGTAGACCTCAGGGTTCGGCTTTGCCCGAAAGAGATGGCCTGAGTGCTGGAGGCCAGATTGTGGGACGGCACTCACTTGTGTCGTCGTATTGTATCCGTCACATGCCCAAGCACTCCTGTAGGGATCTTCGACTCGAGGAATGATGGGATTTTAGAGGGTTCCTGTCTGATTGACTTCTCTAAAGAGGACGGACCGTCGAACCCCTAGGGTAGCTGGAGCTCTTGTATAGTGTTTTCTTTGCCGTTCGATCGCAATCTTGTAGCCCTCGGCATATATGATTAATGAAATGTGATTTTCTGTTTGGTGTTGGGCACCTTTGTGTGTATGTTATCTTACTGCGCATTGTAATCTGTCTAATGACGGCTAAGCCGTTCTGCTATAGTTGCCAAGGGTCGAATCCAGAGCCTTATTGTGTTGTACTCGTCCTTTGGCAGAGGATGTTGTCGCATCTTGGGCATAATGGGATGCTCAGTCTGTTGGGTTGGATGTCGTTGCACGCTCGGTAGAGCCACACAAGGTCCAACTGGGTTTTTAGGCCATTGCAGCTAAACGTCGGCTCTTAGGCCATTGCGTGGACGGTACCGTTTTTGGCACTTGGCCCCGCTCAACGCGTTGTCACTCCTGTGCACGTGGTCCTAGCCCATCGACCGTCGTTGACTGAGGGTGCTTTCTTCTCATTAGAAGGTTGCTGCACGCCTGCCATTTAGGCCCCCTAAGGTTTTGATGGCTGTTTATTGGGAACTTCCAAAGCCGCCAGGCCTGTTCGTTTAGTCACACATGGGCCGTTCAGCGCAGAGCCAAAGTTTGGGTGTGATCACTTGGGAATCACTTGACATGGAGCCAAGGTTTTAGGGCTGCTTAGGGCCTTTCGATGCGGAGCCAAAGCTCGAGTGCAACTTCTTGAGAGTCGCCTGGCACGGAGCTAGGATTTTGCGGCCGCTTAGGGGCTTTCAGTGCGGAGCCGAAGTTTGAGTGCGACTGCTTGAGGGTAGCCCAGCACGGAGCCAGGGTTTTGGCTTATAGGCGTATGAAGGTACTCCTAACGTAGGGGAAGTTTAGGCTATTTTATCTTTTGAAATGATAAGTATGCACACATTCATATGACCAGTCACACAAAGATATAAAAGCAATAATTTTATTAATGGAAAATGCGGTACATGTACAAGCACTTCTCATCGTGTATGCACACCTTACTTGACCTTGGGGCCGGATCATTGGTAGTATTTCTTGAGGTGGGTGGCATTCTAGGTTCGAAGGACCAACTTACTATTTTGGGTGCATAGCTTGTACGCTTTGTTCTGGAGGATCGCTGAGACAAAAAATGGACCCTCCCAGTCTAGAGAGAGCTTGTTCTTGTTGGCGGTCTTCTCCGCCGCCTCTACGCTTCGGAGGACCAGATCCCCAACCTCGAGTGGGTGAGTCTTCATCTATTTATTGTAGTACCGAGCGATGCATTGCTGGTAGGCCGCTGTCCTCAAGCGGGCTGTGTCACAGACCTTTGGAAGCAAATCCAGACATTCCCTGAGCCTTTGAGAGTTGGTGGTGGGGTTGAAGTATTCAACCAGCAAGCTGGGGAGCCCCACTTTAACGAGCTCCACCACCTCGGCCCTATAGAAGAGGCTAAAGGGTGTTTCCCTCGTGGGTTCCCGTGGGGTCATGCGGTGCTATTAGAGCACAGAGGGTAATTCGTCAGCCCAAAAGCCTCCTGCGTCATCAAGCTTGGTCTTTCATCTGTGCAATAGTGTCCGGTTGGTGACTTCGACCTGGCCGTTAGCTTGAGGGTACACCATGGACGTGTGGACCAACATGATGCAGAAACTCACACAGTGCTTGGTGAACTGTTTGTTAGTGAATTGGGTTCCGTTATTAGTCACTATGACCTTGAGAGTCTTGAATCGGCAAACGATGCTATGTTGGACGAACTTCATTGTATCCTGCTCAATTATCCGTGCCAGGGGAGCCGATTCGACCTACTTGGTAAAGTAGTTGGTGCCGACGATAAGGAACTTCCTTTATCCAGAGGCCAAGGGCATTGGCCCAAGGATGTCGAGCCCCCACTGCCTGAACGGCCATGGGGATTGTAGGCTATGCATCTCCGTATGCGGCTGATGGGTTAAGGTCCCATGAACCTAGCAGCTTTTGCACTTTCTAACAAATTTCAAGGCGTCTTGCGTCATCCTGGGCCAGAATAGACCTTGTCGCATGATTTTGAATGCGAGGTTTTTTCCTCCAATGTGCGAGCCGTATATGCCGAGGTGGACCTTGCTCAGCGTGTACTTGGCTTCTTCCGGAGTTAGGCACTTCAGGTAGGGAGTTGAATACCCTCGCTAGTATAACCTACCGTCAATGATCGTACACCAACCTACCGTCTTCCTTATCCGTTTGGCCTCTTCAAGGTTCATTGATAGTGTTCTATTTGTTAGGTAGTTGTAGTATGGGGTCATCCAGTTGTCGCCTTCGTTTACCCGCAGTACTTCCTGATCTAGGCCGTTAACGCTAGGGGCGGCTAGGATTTTCTGTATGCTCATAGCGTACTACTCCAGGGATCCTGTTGCCACATCTCCAGCCAACTGGTCGGCTTTCCAATTCTCGGCCCTCGAGACGTGTTTAATTTCGAAGCTCTCAAATGCCTGGATCTAGGCTTTTGCTTTTATCAGGTATTTAGCTAGTTACGGGTTTGATGCCTCGAAAGTTCCTTGGATTTGGTTGACCACTAGCTCTGAGTCGCCGCACACAATTAGAACCTTCATGGAGCATTCCCTAGCCAACCAGAGCCCCACGAGAAAGACTTTGTATTCCACCACGTTATTAGTGGCCGTGAAGGTGAGCTAGATGAAGTATTTGATCTCCGATCCGTTTGGAGTTCTGAGCACGACTTCGACCCTACTACCTATCTCTGTAGATGATCCGTTAACATTCAGGATCCACATAGGAGCATCCGGCACGTTCAACCTTTCAGGATGGTCTTGGGTGTCTAGAGTTGGGGTCGCCGCTTCAATGATAAAGTCCGTTAGGGCTTGGCCTTTGAGGGCTGGCTATGGTTGAAATTCCATGTCGAACTCATTCAACTCTATAGCCCACTTGATCAGTTGTCCGGATATCTCGAGCTTCTGGATGATCGCCTTCAAGGGCTGATTGGTCAGCATAATGACCCAATTCACTTGGAAGTAGGCCCTAAACTTTCACGCGGAATAGATGAGGGCCAGGGCAACCCTCTGGGCGTGGGGGTAGCGAGACTCCACGTTCGTTAATACCTTGCTTACGTAGTATATGGGTTGTTGCATGCCTTCATGCTTCCTGACAAGCACTGAACTTAGAGCTGTATCCGACACAGCTAGGTAGAGGTACAGATCCTTGCCCTTCGAAGGTGAGCTCAGAAGGGGTGGACTAACGAGATACATTTTCTGTTCTTGGAACACTGCCTCGCACTCGTCCATCCACCGGAACCCAGATGCTTTTGTTCCTCGGAGTGCCTTGAAGAACGACATGTACTTTTTTGCTGACTTAGCCAAGAACCGTGATAGGGTTGTGAGCTGCCCTGTGAGCTTTTGGACTTCCTTCATAGTCTGTGGTGGGCTCATGTCGAGGACAGCTCTGATTTTTTTGGGTTCGCTTCGATACCGCGTTGGGACACTATGAAGCTCAAAAATTTTTCGAAAGTTACCCCGAACACGTACTTGGCCAAGTTCAGCTTCATCCTATGAGCCCAAAATATCTCAAAGGTCTCTTCCAAATCATGAATGTGGTCGTTGGCTACCTTGCTTTTGACAAGCATATCGTCTACGTACGCCTCCACGTTTCTTCTGATCTGAGTTTTGAACATTTTATTCACTAGTCATTGATAAGT
Organism: Nepenthes mirabilis; assembly: GCA_025585075.1. NCBI lineage: Eukaryota > Viridiplantae > Streptophyta > Magnoliopsida > Caryophyllales > Nepenthaceae > Nepenthes > Nepenthes mirabilis. The sequence continues at coordinate 9,138 of JAODPA010151590.1, forward strand.
TGCCCCAACGTTGTTGAGGCCGAAGGGCATGACCTTGTAGTCATGAAGGAGGTATGCTCATCGTCGTCCAGGTCTATCCTAATCTGGTTGTAGCCTAAGTAGGTGTCCAAGAAGCTCAGGACTTTGTGCCCGGATGTCGAGTCCACTTGCTGTTGTTCTGAGAGAGCGGGAAGTTGTCCTTTGGGCAAGCCTTATTCACGTTGATGAAGTCAACATACATCCATCACTTGTCGTTACTCTTCTTCATAAGCATGATATTCGAAAGCTAGTCTGGGTACTGGACCTCCCTTATAAACACAGCGTCCAGCAGCCTATTCACCTCCTCTCTTACGGCTACCAGCTTCTCGACAGAGTAATTCCTATGTTTCTATCTGACTGGCTTGTGGCTAGGATTATGGCCTAACTTGTGGACCATTATTCCGGTTGGTATCCTGAGCATGTTAGCGGAAACTCATGCAGAGATGTTGGAGTTCTTCCTGAGGAAGTTTACTAGTCAGTCGCGAACCGTTGTGGTCAGGGAGCCACCGATGTGCATGTATTTCTCAGGTTTGGCGGGGTCTAGAGGGACCATCTTGGTCATTTCACTCGATTGGGATTGCTGTAGCTAGCTTTGTCGCAGAAATTTAGGTCCTTGACTAGTCATTTTGGCACTGTAGGGGCGACTTGGGACAGATAGCATGTTCGTCCCATCACCTAATCACCAAGCATCTTTCCTACTCCATACGGAGTTAGAAATTTCATCTTTAAGTGAGGGATCGACGTTATGGTCATGAAGGTGGTAAGGAATGGTCTGTCTAGGATGGCATTGTAGACAGGTGGTAAGTCAACGACGAAGAACGTCAACTCTTGCGTAGCAATACGCGGGTAAGTTCTTATCATGATTTCCAGCTGTGTCTCCCCCTACACGGGTATGGGTTCGTTGTCTAGGCCGTATAGAAGGCCTTCGGCCGCTCTCATCTAGTTCTTTTTCAACCCAATACAAAATTTTTAGAGCTTCCATTATCAATAAAAACTCATTTTAATTGATAGTCAACCGTACCATTTGAAACGAGGGCTGACACAACAAGAAAGTCGGAATGATGGGAGGTTACATGCATCATATTGTCACTACTAAAGCTAATGACATCACTCCTAACCTTTATTCTCGCTCTCTTGCTGCTGGAAGTGCACTTGAGTTGTCCCTACCTGCTATTCTTGGTTCGCCCGCTTGAAATTATGCTGATTACATGGCGGTGGTGTGGTTCCTCGGCAGCTCACTTGCTTCTCCTTTGGAAGTCTCGGGAGCCAACCCCGAGTCCTTCAGGAACCGTGTGATGTGTCCGCGGTGGATTAGCTCTTCTATCTCATTCTGCAATGTTTGACAATCTTCCATAGTGTGCCCCAAAGACTAGTAAAAGTGGCAGTACTTCATTTGGTCTCCCGCCTTTGGGTTCTTTGGTGCTTTGGATCATTTCAAGAATTTTTCATCCCTAATCTGCATCAAAATGTTTGAGCGGATGTTGTTCAGGGGAGTCGGGGTCACCGGCTTGTATTCCCTCCTAGAGCTCCGTTTAGGCCGTGGTTGCTTGCAGCGCTCCTGGAAGAGGCTGCTATCTTCGTTCCTTTTCCCCCCAACAATCGACCCCTTCGGTGGTGGTCTGTGCGTTTGGGACGCTTTGCTTTGTTAGCTTCCTCTGCTAAGATATAGGCCCAAGCGATGGCCTAGACTTTCCGAAAGGACTAAGGGCATTGGTGCGTCAGGTGCTTGAAGAATTTCCCTGCGGCTAACGTGGCGATGAAGGCACCGAGCTTCATCTCGTCAGAGAGCTAGAGAATCCATTTGGCTTTGATGATGAAGCAGCCAAGAACTGCTTTAGGCTCTCCTCCGGCTGCCGGTAGTGGTGGACGAGGTGCCAAGGCTATTTCTCCTCCCTCCGGTTGGAGACGAACTGGTACAAGAAGTAATCGGCGAGCTCGTTGAAGGATCGGATGGAGTTGGGTTGGAGGCCGTGAAATCAGAGTAGAGCATCCCCTTTAAGTGTGAAAGGAAAGCACTGGCACATAACAATCTCACTTGCCCCGTGGAGGGATAGGTAGTTGCGGAAGTTGTTTAGGTGGTCCATCAGGTCTGCACTTCTGTCATACCCGTCCAGTGTTGGCATTTTGAAATTGAGGGGCAGCAGCTGAGTCCGGATGCCCATAGCAAATGGTGACCTTTGCAGGTCGAGCACTGATCATCCGGGCTCCTCCTGGAACAAGTGATTCCATATGTTCTCCACCTCTTCCTCTATCCGGGGAGTGGACCTGCTCCTTTTCACGTTGATAAAGTCATGGAGCTCCGAGTAGTCCTGCGGGTTGCGCTGGATGCGGTGCTTCCCATGCAGGCCAGCCGTGTACTGCACGAGCCCACTCCTCCGGTGGTGAGCCTCTTGTCGTTGCGAAAGCTGCGGCCATTTTGCCTTTCTGGGCTTTCCGTCGGTTTGTCTTGGCTAGGGAGGCTCCTAGTAGTCGTTTGGGCCCTACTGCCTGAGACCACCTGGGCCTCGGCGTCATCAAGCCAATTCACCCTTGCTTTGGGGGCCCTCGCTCCGCACCTCCTTCAACTTGAGGTTGACTCTCGGGGCACTGGGGGAGGCGCTGCCATCCACTGTGTTCCCGCCTGAGTGCACAGCAATTGAAGCATTTGCTTCATGTCACCTACATCAGCAGCCAGCTTGTGCACGTCTGGCTCTGGGTGTTCATTGGCACGGCTACCCATTAAAGGGTTGTCGCCGCAGTCGGCGGTATCTCTCTGTGTCACGCTTGCTTGCGCTCTATCATTGACCATTTCTCATGTGAGAGGATAATGTTGAAGTGAGAGGTTAGACTTTTTGTCGTATTTTTTACAGACGGCGCCAATGTTGCGTCTCAATTTTTTGATGGCTGTACGGATTAGGGAGCCTTTCAATATTCTATTGCGAGTCGATCTGGATCGGGTTTGATCTCCATCGTGGATAGCCTAGAATTTGCATAATACAAACTATAAACAAGAGGTTAGAGGTCGGCGAGTTGTTCTCCCATCGAAAATACTCTGACGCTCAAATCAGGTATCTTCCACAATAAATGGAGAGATGCAAGAGTGAATGTAAAGATGCGGTGGGGAATATGTGGACGCAAGAATTCAGGATTCGTTGATCGGTTATGGGAGGCTAGGCTCCGCAAATTGCACTGCAAGTCCTGGATGGTCAACGCGTGCCGTTGGCCGATCAAAAGGCCAAAAGGGACTGGCGAAAGGACGTGCAACTGACTTGCAGAGATGGTTAACATTCCGTTGACCAAAAGTGCCACAGTTGGCCGGCTCCAGAACAGGCCTCACGTGGGCCAAGTCCAGTTTGGCCCACACTCCCATTCACGACCAGTAACGGTCCTCTCCCCTGATTTCTTGGTCTCCAAAAAAGTAATCACCATTACAATGATCACAAGCAGATTTAGCGCGCCTCACACAAGAAAATCACCAAATTCTCTCTTCTGTCTGCAGCAAACCCTAACAGTTACAAAATAAAGAAGGAAAGAAATCCTCCTAATAAGTCGTTACCGCCATTAAAGCCCCACACTAAGAAAGAAAGCTGGCCTAACAGAGCGTGGGAATCAAGCATTCCTATCAAAGGAAGGATACCCAGCATATCAACTATAAAAGCCCATGGAGTCCTCACTCTAGGGCACGCTCTCATCTTGGCTAACAGACACACTCCTTCCTGCTAGAAATAGCTTTAAAAAAGCTCACACTCTCTCTCAGAAGAATCCCTGACAAGCTCTCTCGCTTACGGGATGCCAACCTTCTCTCTCTTTCTCTCTTCTCTGTTACTACGTTCCTTAGGAACACAGTGCCAAAAGTCAGCGCTCCCTTTAAGCCACGACAAGCCTCTCACGATGAGAGTAAGACCCTAACCATAAACACTCTCAACATTTCTCCTCATTCTGTCTTTTCCTTAACCTTTTTGATTCTTTGAAGGCTATTTACTGACTTGAATGTCAGAGTGTTTTCGATCGGATAATATCCTGCCGACACTTGACTTCTTATTTATTGTAGTGGTGTGTAAGATCTAAACTCGGTGAACGATGCCAGACTTAACGATCAATTTGATCCGAACCTGTTTAAAATTTGGATTCAGGACGCATGAAGGTTAATTTTAATTAGTGGTTAAAAGGAGTGTTAATCGATGGTTTACATAAGAAAATTGATGGCAAATACTAATATTATTATCATTGTGGATGGGATTATTATTAAGAAAATAAAAATCAAAATTGTGGAACTAAAATGAAGATTAATACAACCACAATGAAGATTATCATTGTGGATGGAAACTAATGTTAGTTAGTTTAGCTCATGGTTTGGGTGCTTAAGGCATTTTAACTGGCTTAACGAATTGGTCCATAGCCTTGGCTTTAGCTTTCGATTGCATTAAGGAAGGAAAGCCTTTAGCCTCTTCCTTCTATTTCGAAACCTATGTAGGGTTGTAACCAACTTCTTCCTTAGCCCTGTTTTGTCTAAATTCTTGGAGGCTTTTACTTGTCATCGGTTCTCATTTTCATCCAAGAAAAGAGAGAAACTGATTGGAGAGAGGAACATCTGTATGAATTGAAGAACATTCAACTTTTGAGGTTGATGGGTATACTAGGAATGGGCTGGACCCAGAAAGTCAAAAGGCCCAAGACGATGGTCAACACATTAACGGCCCAGATGAGGAACTGGCCCAAAAGCTGAAAAGTTCAGGATGGTCAACGCTGGCGTTGACCGTCCGGGCGGCCAACTCTTCAGCAGACAGTCAACTCAAACGTTAACCATCCTTATTATGCGTACTGAGCCCAAAGAGGCTTTTCTACAGTAATGGGCTTGGCTCACTCAGGCCTATGGTCCATCAGGCGGTTAATAACAGACATCCTCCACAAGGGCGGCCAACACGCACGTAGGCAGTCAACTCAAACATTGACCATCCGCATTTTGCACGTTGGGCCCTAATAAGCCTTTCTACAGTAACGGGCCTGACCCGTTTAGGCCCACAAATCATCAAAAGGCCAGCAACGGCTTTCCAAGGATATTTCACGATCCCAATTGGCACCAAAAAGAATATTGGCAATATTGGCGCCTCCCATATAAGGAAGGCGCCGGATTTTCTCCAAATCTTTGCTAGCCCAGGCTTTCCAACGACAACATGCACGGAAGGAAAGCACACGGTTTGGAAAGCTGTTGGCCGCCTCACAAGGAAACAATCATGATCAGCTTGGTAACTGGAATCTGCTCCAGAAGGCAAGCCAGTCGGCAGATCAGGAAGGCAATCACTCATTCCAAAGAAAGAGGATCGTCCTCTTAGCTACAAAAGAATCCCTGGATTCACCATCTAGGACACGCTCTCAATTACGCCATCTTCAACGCTTCCAATGGAACACGCTTCCTTCAATACTTTCAACTGCATACGCTCTCTGCAAGACGAACGGTTGCTCACAGAGAGATCTGCCTTCTCTGCCGCCCACGTTCTCCAAAAATCCTAAGGCAACAAGCGAGCCCTCACGGCCGTTTACTGCCTACCCACCTTCCAGATTCAAGAAGACTTCACGTCTCTCTTACATTTGGAACAAATACTCTTTCTATATATATATCTCTCTCAATTTCAGTTTCTTTCTTTTGAAGACTGTTTGACTGATTTGAGCGTCAGAGTGTTTTCGGTGGGACAACTTTCCGTCGACACACTGACCTTCTGTTCTATTTAGTGGTGTGCAGGATCCAACTCAGGGAATAGAGTCGGAGCCACGACAAGAGGATCATCCGAATCTGTT
>JAODPA010151601.1:0-14930 GCA_025585075.1 Nepenthes mirabilis
TATATCTATATAAATTATATATGTGTTGGCTGTATATGATTATATTGTGTGCATGTTTATGAATAATAATAATCTGCCAACTGATTATTCCTGTATCTCATTGATGAATTTCGATAAATTATTCTTCGCGTTAACCTTGATAGTGTGCGTATATTTTATTGGCACTTTATGGATAAGTAAATGAGAGTGTACGAAGACTCTACGGTACCCGGACGAATGGGGGCTCATGGAACCTTGGAGTAGTCTATACTTTTCCAATACTGATTCCATTCCGGAGGTTGATGTCATTGGTATTGAGGAGACATACTTATAATTTAGTGACCATCGTAGAGGATGATATCTGTGATATCATTTGGTGAGAAATATCACGAGTGGTATCGGCATACTACTAGTATAGCCTCTGGGAGGATTGTAGGGGTAGTTAGATACCATGGATAACCTCGTTGCATTATCCAGCCGTTCGGGGTGTAAATACGCGGCCTTTGGTTCACTATGGTAGAATAAGGTCCAAGGAGATTCTTATGATCTCATAGAGTGGTGACCTCAAATTGAACTTGTAACATCCCCGGTGCATCCGCATGTAGATATTATCCGCTTTGAGCCGGAAAAACTTCACGGTGTCCCAAGCCATCACGCGTCCCGCACGGTTTTGTTCTTGGCAGATGGAGTCTACTGCCCCCAAAACGCGTCTACAAGGGATATTTATTCACGCCCTTATAAAAGTACGCTTCGTTCCCTCTCCATCTGATGTGGGACTCTACAGTCCACCCCCTTGGGACACAACGTCCTCGCTGGCACACCGGATCGGATCCCGGCTCTGATACCATCTGTAACGTCCCCGGTGCATTCGCATGTAGATATTGTCCACTTTGGGCCGGGGGAACTTCACGGCGCCCCAAGCCATCACACGGCCCGCACGGTTTTGTTCCTAGCAAACGGAGTCCACCGTCCCCAAAACGCGTCTACAAGGGAGAGGTATCCATGCCCCCACCGCATGGTATCCACACGTCTACATGTAGAGTCCCACATCGGATGGAGAGGGAACGAAGCGTGCCTTTATAAGGGCGTGGATACCTCTTCCTTGTAGACGCGTTTTGGGAGCGGTGGACTCCGTCTGTCAGGAACAAAATTGCACGGACCGCATGATGACTTGGGACGTCGTGAAGTTCCCCCGGCCCAAAGCGGACAATATCTACATGCGGATGCACCAGGGACGTTACAGATGGTATCAGAGCCGGGATCGGTCTGATGTGCCAGTGAGGACACTGGGTCCCCAAGGGAGGTGGACTGTAGAGTCCCACATCGGATGGAGAGGGAACGAAGTGTGCCTTTATAGGGGTGTGGATACCTCTCCCTTGTACATGCGTTTTGGAGGCGATGGACTCCGTCTGCTAGGAACAAAACCATACGGGCCGCGTGATGGCTTGGGACGCCGTGAAGTTCCCCCGACCCAAAGCGGACAATATCTACATGCGGATGCATCGGGGACATTACAGAACTGATAATCAAATTCTTATTATCTCATATAGTTAGTCGATAGGGATGCTTATAATCTAATGACTATCATAGAAGATGATATCTGGGATATCATTTGGTGAGGGGTAGCAGGGATGGTATCGGCATGTTATGGGTATAGCTTTCGGGAAGACTGTAGAGGCAATTGGATACCATGGATAACCTCGTTGCACTTACCCAACCGTTAGGGGCGTAAATACGCGGTCTTTGGTTCACTATGGTAGAATAAGGTCTAAGGAGATTCTTATTATCACGTACACTCGTAACCTTAAATTGGGCGAAAAATCGAATTCTTATTATCTTGTATACTTGGTCGAGGTTGTTAATAATGAGGAGGGATTATTATAACCATATGACTATCATAGGAGATGATATCTGGAATATCATTGAGCAAGGGGTATCGCGGGTAGTATTAGCATACTACGAGTATAGCCACTGTGAGGACTGTAGGGGTAATTGGATACTATGGATAACCTCGTTGCACTTATCCAGCCATTGGGGATGTAAATACGCGGCCTTTGGTTCACTATTGTGGAATAAGGTCTATAGATGTTCTTGATTATTCATATAGTTGTGACATCGTATTGAACTGACGATCGGATTCAATGGAATCCATGTTGCTTCTAGATATCCAATTGTTCAGATGACTTTGGGGTTGTAGACCCGACATGTTATTGAATCTCGGACAGTTGTTACTATATCACCAGTTATTATTAATTTTATTCCTTATTTTATCGTCCGATATACTTTCTTGTACTCCTCTATGGTTGTTTATTTTTACTTGTCAGACATTCGGCTCGCCCTTATACTTTATTGGCTCCAGAGTAGACAGGTTGACATCAAGATAGAAGAGATCGCGTGAGTAGACTCTAGGACGAGGTGATCTCAGTGATTGAGGCTTTCAGGATAGAGATTTAAGATTTTTGTGGTTCAATGACTATTCGATTTTTATTAGATTTCTCTTTATGAGAATTGATATTTCTGGACATCAATGTCATTTCATAAAATTATCTATTACTATCTTGGATATTCATTTTATGATGCATTTATGATGATTATTGATGGTATCTTAAATGATATTATTGAATTCATTTAAATTGTTTGATGATGTGTAATTAATGATTTTGGATGATTTGAGATTTTCATCATAACGGTACGGGTCGGGTTCGGGATTCAAGCTCCGATCGTTATAGTCACACAGAGCTCAGCGATGTCATTAATGTGAGGAGAAGCAAGTCTGACCCACCGATGGAGGAAAATGTGAAGGTGCTCTGGAAGCTCCTGCACAATGATAGGCCAGTGCGGTTTTCCACTAACTTGCGAAGATCACCCTTTGTCATGGATCTCCCGACCCAGCCACTCCTCCGGAAGTTCAAAATGCCAACACTGGATGAGTACAACAAGAGCAAGGATTTGATGGACCATCTCAACTACTTCCACACTCACCTATCCCTTCAAGGAGCGAGCGAGTCCGTGATGTACCAGTGCTTCCCCATCGCCCTCATGGGGGACGCACTACACTTGTTCTATGGCCTTCCACCAAACTCCATCCGCTTCTTCGACGAGCTCGCGAACTACTTTTTGAGCCAGTTCGCCTCTAGCCGGAGAGAAGAGAAGCAGCCTTGGCACCTGGTCCGCCTCCACCAGAGGCCGGATGAAAGCTTGAAGCGATTTCTCAACCGCTTCATCACTTAGGCACGCCGAATCCCCCAACTCTCTGATGAGCTGAAACTCAACGCCTTTATTGCCACATTAGCGGCAGGGGATTTCTTCAAGCACTTGTCGTATTAGCGCCCTTAGTCCTTCCGAGAAGTAGAGGCTATCACCCAAGCTTACATCACGGCCGAGGAGGCCAACGAGGCAAAGTGTCCCAAATGTGTAGACCGACCTCCAGAAGAGCCTTAGCCAACTGCTGGGAAAAAGAGGAACGACGACGGTGGCCGCTTCTAGGAGCACTGCAAGCAGCCGCGGCCTTCGCCGGGATCTAGGAAGGAGTATGGGCCAACATTCCTAACTCCCATAAACGATATTCACGCGAACATCTTGATATAGATCCAGGATGAAAAGTTCTTCAAGCGGCCGAAAGGGTCGAAGGGCCCGAGCGGTGGTGGCCAAATGATATACTACCAGTACCACCGCTGCCTAGGACGTTCCATGGAGAACTATCAAACCCTGCAATAGGAGATTGAAGACCTAATTTGCCACGGACACCTTAGACTGTTCGTGAATAGCTCGGGATAAGCTCCCGCAGTCTCAGAAATTGAGGCGACTGAGCCTCCAAAGAACCGTACGGCCGCTGGTGTGATCAGCATGATCTCAATCATGCCGGCTAAGAGCAGCAGGCAAGCATAGCCCGAGCAGACTTCTAACAGCAAGAGAGTGAGGATAGGGGATAGGAGTGATGTCATTAGCTTTAGCAGCGATAATATGACTCATGTAATCTTTCCACATTCTGATCCTCTTATTGTATTCGTCCTCGTTTCAAATAGTACGGCTGACTACCAATTGAAATGCATTTTTGTTGATAATGGAAGCTCTCAAAATTTGTTGTATCGTGTTGCCTTCTTTAAGCTTGGGTTGGGACGACGCCTGATGAAAGCTACCGATGGCCCTTTATATGGTCTTGCCAACGAACATGTACCTGCACAGGGGGTTGTCCAGCTAGAAATCATGATGGGAACCTATTCGCGTATTCTAACGTGAGAGCTAACGTTCCTTGTTGTCGATCTACTTTCCGTTTACAATGCCATCCTTGGCAGACCGTTCCTTACGGCTTTCGGGGCTGTTACTTTGATTCCTCATCTGAAGATGAATTTCCAACCCCTTATAGCGTAGGATAAGTGTTCGGTGATCAGGTGATGGGATGGATGTGCTACCTGTCCCAAGTTGCTCCAGCGGTGTTCGACTGCATGGACAGAGACTTGGAGCTCCGTGATGAAGCCACATTACAGCAAGTCCAGTCGGGAGAAGTAACCGAAGTAATACCTCTAGACCCTGCTGTGCCAGAAAAGTACATGCATATCAGCAGCTCTCTCACTACAATCAACCGCGATCGGCTGATTAGCTTTCTCTAAAAGAACTCTGACGTGTTTGCATGGGTCCTTGCCGGCATACCCGGGATACCGACTGGAGTAATGGTCTATAAGTTGGACCTCGATCTGGTCATAAGCTGTTAAGTAGAAGCGCAGAAATCACTCCGTCGAGAAACTAATAGCCATAAGGGAGGAAGTGACGAGACTGTTGGACTCCGAATTTATTAGAGAGGTTCAATATTCAGACTGACTGTCTAACATTGTGCTAGTAAAGAAGAGCAATAACAAGTGGCGGATGTGTGTGGATTTCACAAATGTGGACAAAGTCTATCCTAAGGACAGCTTCCCGCTCCCCCGGATTGATCAGCTGGCGGATTCTATGTCTGGGCACGAGCTCTTGAGCTTTATGGACGCCTACTCAAACTACAACCAGATTAGGATGGACCCGGATGATGAGGAACACACCTCTTTTATGACCAACTAGGGAACATACTGCTATAAGGTAATACCCATCGGCCTTAAAAATGCCGAGGCAACCTACCAACGCCTCATGAGCAAGATGTTCGAGGCCTGGATAGGAAGGAACATGGAGGTATATGTCGACAACATGCTTGTGAAAAACCAACTAGCTGACGACCATGCTCGTGATTTAGAGGAGACCTTCCAGGTACTCCGAGTTCACATGATGAAGCTCAACTTGGCCAAATGTGCGTTCGGGGTGAATTTCGGAAAGTTCATAGGCTTTACTGTGTCCCAGCGCGACATAAAAACCAACCCGGAGAATATCAAAGCCATCCTTGACATGAACCCCCTGTGAAGCGTAAAAGAAGTATAGAAGCTCGTAGGACGGCTGGCAGCCCTCTCGAGGTTCCTAACTAAGTTCGTGGAGAAGTACTTGCCCTTCTTCAATGAGCTCAGAGGGACAAAATCGTCCGGATTTTGGTGGACAGATGAGTGTGAGGTAGCTTACAAAGAGCTAAAGGTGGTTCACCATCCGCATTAGCCCGCCTCTCCTAAGTTCACCATCCGCGAGCAAGGACTTGTACGTCTACTTGGCCAAGTCGGACACGGCGCTAAGCACAGTGCTCGTTAGAGAGCACGAGGGCACACAGCGACCCGTGTACTACGTGAGTAAGGTATTAATGGACGTGGAGACTCACTACCCGCACGCGGAGAGGATTGCACTGACCCTCATTTATTCAGCGCGGAAGCTGAGGCCTTACTTTGAAGCGCACGAATTATCGTTCTAATGGATCAACCCTTGAAGTCGATCCTACAGAAGCTGGAGACCTCTGGGCGATTGGTCAAGTGGGCCATAGAGTTGGGAGAGTTCGACGTGGAGTTCTGGCCACCATGACGTGGTCATCGTCAAGGCAGCAACCCCAACTCTAGATGACCCGCACAGCCCAAAGAGTTTGGACGCACTAGACATTCCATCGCGGGTCTTGAATGTGGACAGATCATCCACCCAAACAGGCAGCGGAGCTGGAGTCATGCTCAGAATTTCAAACGGTACAGAGATCAAGTACTTTGTTACACTGACCTTCTCTGCCACCAATAACGTGGTAGAATACGAAGCCCTTATTGCAGGATTTCATCTAGTAAAGGAATGTTCCGCCAAGTCACTGGTCGTACACAGCGACTTGAAACTTGTGGTCAATCAAATTCAAGGAGTCTTTAAGGCGTCAAACCCTCAGCATGTGAAATACTTGGCGAGGGCAAAAACCCAGATCCAGGTGTTCGAGCGTTTTAGGATCAAACACGTATCCGAAGCCGAAAACTAGAAAGCTGACCAGTTGGTTAGGGACATAGCTGTGAGATCTCAGGATCAGTATGCCAGGACCCTGTGGGAAGTCCTGGCCGCACCCAGTGTGAACCGTATAGACCATAAAGTACTACAGATCGATGAAGGCGACAATTGGAAGATCCCATACTACAGGTATCTGGCGGACGATAGGCTTCCTACGAACGTCGACGAGGGGACAACAGGCTGGTACGCAATCCTCAATGGCAGGCTATACCGGCGGAGGTATTCCACTTGCTACCTAAAATGCCTAACCCCTAAGGAGGTTGAGTACGCACTGAGTGAAGTCCACCTCGGCATATGCGGCTCACACATCGGAGAAAAAAACCTTACATTCAAGATCATGTGGCAAGGTCTTTTCTGGTCCACGATGATGCGGGCTGCCATGAAATTCGTGAATAAGTGCAAAAGCTGTCAGGTTCACGGGACCGTAACCCAACAGCCTTGCATAGAGTTGCACAGCCTTCAATGTTCATGGCCATTTACACAGTGGGGACTAGATATCCTTGGACTGCCACCATTGGCCTCTGGATAAAGGAAGTTCATCATTATTGGCATTGACTATTTAATCAAATGGATGGAGGCAGTTCCTCTGGCACAGATCATGGAGCAGAACGCAACGGAGTTTCTTCACAAGAACATTGTTTACCATTTTGGGATTCTTGAGGTCGTAGTGAATGATAACGGAACCTAATTTACCGACAAACGGTTCACTAAGTACTGTGCACATTTGCGTATCAGACTGGTTCATACGTCTGTCGCGTATCCTCAGGCAACCGGATAGGTCGAAGTCATCAACTACACACTACCACATGGACTGAAGACCAAACCGGAGGACGCAGGGGGCACCTAGGTCGATGAGTTTCCTTCTATGCTCTGGTCATATCAAATAATCCCGCGGGAACCAATCAGAGAGACATCCTTCAATCTCTGCTACGGAGTTGAAGCGGTTGTCCCCGTTAAAGTGGGACTTCCTTACCTGTGGGTCGAATGCTTCGATTCGACCACCAACTCCCAGAGACTTAGGGAGTGCCTTGACTTGCTCTCGGAAGTTCGCAACATGGCCCCCCTGAGGACGACAGCCTACCAGTAGCATATCGCATGGTACTACAACAAGCGGGTGAAGGCACGCCCGCTCGAGGTTGGAGACCTGGTCCTCTGGAGTGTAGAGGTCGTGGGAAAGGCTGCAAGCAGGAACAATCTTTCCCCGACTTGGGAGGGGTCTGTTCCTCGTCCAAGCGATCTTCTGAAATGGAGCGTACAAGTTACATACCCAGGATAGCAAATTGGTTCCACAGAACTGGAACGCTGCTAATCTTAGGAAATATTACCGGTAAGACCACGCCAAACCTAGGTAAGGTATACACGCACGACATGAGAAATGCTTGTACATGTATTGTGTGTTTTTACTTAATAAAATTGATCATTTTTTGTTATCTTGTGTGTCCATTTATATGAGTGTTTGCATGCATGATATTCTAAAAAGCAAAATGACCTAGACTGTCCCTAAGTCGGGAGGATTATTTTTTATCTGTAAAGCAAAGCCTTGGCTTCGTGTCGAGCAGCCCGAAAGTGGCCATCCCAAAATCTCAACCTCGCATCAAAAGGCTCAGAGCGTCCCCTCAAGCCTTGGCTCCGCGCCAAACAGCCTGAAAGCGGCCATCCAAAAATCTCGACTCCACGTCGGAAAGGCCCAGAGTGGCCCCTTAAGCCTTGGCTTCGCGCCAAGCGACCTGAAAGCGGCCATCCCAGAATTTCAACTCCGTGTTGAAAGGCCCTAAGAGGCCCTTCCGACCTTGGTCTCGCACCAGGCGACCCGTGCAGTCAAAATATCAGGCCTTGGGGCTTTTGAGGTTCCCAATGTACGGCCACGAAAACCTTAGGGGGCTGAAATTGCAGGCGTGCTGTGACTTTCTTTTGAAGAAGAGAGCACCCTCAATCTACGATGGTCGTAGGCTAGGACTGTGCACACGAGAGCGACGATGCCTTGAGCGGGGGCCAAGCACCTAAAATAGGTATCATGTGCGAAAAGGTCTAGACTAGGAGTCCAGCTATTGTGGCCTGAAAACCCAACTGGCCTTTGGCGTGGCTCCATGGGACTTGCGACAATGTCCACCCTATTGGATTGAGCTTCCCATTAAACGTGCGAGATGGAACGACATCCTCTGACGAAAGACAAGTACATCGCAAGAAGGCGCCAGATTGGAGCTTCAGCGACAATAGCTTTACAAGCTTAGTTATCAAAACACTAGTTATGATCTCAAAAATTGCATCATACGCTCAAAGGTGCTGAAGGTAAGAAAGAATACTGCTTTTCATTCAAGACTCATATACAAGTCATTGTCAAATGAAAAAAAGGAAAAGAAGTCATGTACAAATGAAGCTATTCCTGTGGGTCAGATGGGCCTGCCTCCCTAAAAAAGTTCCTCTAGCGAGACCTGTGCAGACCTCAGAGTTGCTTGGATGAAAGACGCCTTCAGAGACATCCGACTGCACAAGTGAGGCAATCTTGCGGCATAGGCGAATGACGTCTTAGAACCTGGACTCTAGGGTAAGGTCCGCCTCCGTTGGAGTGAGCCACCCCCTCAGGTCTCTGGAAAGGCGGGAGTTGTCGTCATCTAGAGTAGTGACCATTCTCTTCAACTGCTCGACCTCCCACCTCAGATGCATGATTTCTTGCGCCTGCTGGCCACTCTTATCCTTCAGCTACTTATTCTCCTCCATCAGCTGCCCGTTACCTCCCCTCAGTGGCTCGTTTTCCTTCCGGAGGGCAGCGATCTCAACTCCCGCACGTTGAGCCATCTCCTACTCGTGACAAAACTATCCGTGTAGTTGAGCAATTAGCGCTTCGAAAGAGTTGACCTCCCAAGGGACCTGCAAGGGAGAACAGAAGTTAGGAATCCTCAAAGTTCTAGTTAACAGAGGAAGGAACGCTGAACTTTGGACGATTGTACCTGAGCAAAGGAAGCATCCGGACGACAAGCTCTGTCACCTGATGCAAACAAACTCGGAGGCTCTACGCGTCTAGTTGCGACCTCCACGGAGCTAGGAAGGTCTGGAGCCATAGGTGATGGGGGAATGCTTGGGGGCTCCGGCTCCTGAGCCATCCCAGCCATGATAGTCTCCAGAGTTAGATTGACTCCTGGTGGACTGACCTCATGTTTGGTTTCAGCCTCCACCTCCATGACCGCACTCTCCTGAATGCACACCTCCAAAAGTGACCTGGCAGGCAATCTAAGAAGCTCTGAAGTCCCTACTAGGACTGGCATAGACTCTGCAGCGCCAGCCTCCTCCAACTCCTCAAGAGCTAACGTGCCACCCTCCATGATTAGCGCACCCTCAACGGCCGCGTCCTGCGGCTCCAGATCGACGAATGGATCCACAGGGGACTGCTCCCTGGAGTGAAGCTCCACCGTAGGGATGCCGAACTTAGCTAACGCCACGGCAGGAATCTGTGAATGTTCATCCACTCCCTCCCGTGGCTCAATGTCTGGTGTTTGTCCTGGAATGGGGCTCCTGGCTCTCACGGTAGGTCCCACAGCCAGCGTTTGTGATCTCTGGGTGGAGGTGCCTCCAGCCTCCCTTAATCTCTTTAGAGGAGCCTCGACTTTCTTATCTGAGGACATATCCAGCAATGAGCAGCTTTCCTCTGCCTTTTGTCCAATAGCCTCACAAAGTGCCATGGCCCCAGGCTTCTTCTTCTCGGGGCAAGGCATGGCCCAACTAGCCTGAGGGCCCCACTGGGCGGTAGTGAAAGCATCAGATGTCAGGTAGTAGCCCCGGATGGAGAATGTCTTCATATAAGGTTTAATGGTGGCGACCAACTCCGACGCCTCTCTAACCTCCTTCGTACACACATCGTTACAAAAGAATTGGGGGATCGGACCCCATTCACAAGAGAGCTCCGAATCAGAAGGATCATGAAGAAAGAAGAAATGATTCTTCCAATTCTTCACAAAGTCAGGATCGGCCCCTCGAAAGCGGAAGCCAGGTCAAGGAGACATCGAAATCCAATCCATCGACTCAATGAAACGGAAGATCACCTTTGCCACCTTCGCATCGAATGTGCCGGTATAGAGGCGGACGAAGATGCACAATGAGACCAAGTAACGGATGGCATTAGGGTGAAACCTTGCCACTGGAACACCCAATGCCTCAACAAGCGCATACATGTTGCACGGCATGGCGAAGTGGAGCGCCCCTTTCAGATGGTGCTTGTAGACTGTAACATAGCCCTCTGGAGGGGCATTGGCCCTACTGTCCAAATCAGGAGTGCGGTACGCCATGTCCTTGGGAATTCTATAGTCCACTATTTGGGAGGCAATGGCACTCACCGCCAAGATAGAACCGGTGTTGCCAACTTCATGACGAACTGTTCGAGAAACGTGGGAAGAGGGAGGAGAATTCTTCTTTGCCATTTTTTATCTCTCAAGGAAACGTTGTGGATTCATAGTGCAAGGAAGCACAAAGAAGGGAATCTGCGAAGGATGTTGCTTAAATAGGCAACAGAATTCCAGACCACGGGAAGCTCAATCGGCGTTTTACTTGATGGCCAGACCACGTGCCCGTTCATCAGAAATGCCTCGAATCCTAAGTGGCAGCTAATCATAGCCTGAGCCAGACCACAATCACTTCTGCCGTCTACCAAATATTGGTTGTCAGGCCAGCATTAAATGCTGATTTTGACCGTTAGGGATAGCGGTAGCAAGGCTTCTAGGACACGCTTCCAGAAGAAGAAGTTAATCATGCCAATACGATGGATAGTAATGAATAAATCACATGTTTAAGCAAAAAGTTTTATTATGTGACACACTAATAAATTCTTTTTACACAGGAGGTGGTCAACAGCCACAGATTACAACTAGTCACCCTCACTAGGCACAAAAGGATCCGGAGCAGTGAACTCTGTCAGGTGCGCATGAGTCTAGATGCCTGAATTTCGAGAGTCCAGGACGCCGATGCAGAAGTTTGGCTCCTCCAGCCTGACTAGCCTCTGGCTGAGACGGAAACTGTCCTGGAACCTCTGTTCTAGTGTAGGATCCACCTCCTCCGGCCTGTGCCTCGACCTCAACTCGGCCTCCAGCAGCACGTCTTCCTCTCCAAAGTGGACCCGGAATCGTTGAAACTCTTCCTGAAGGGCGAAAATGTGGTCCCGAGTGTGCGGCACGAGCCCTCATCTGCTCAATCTTTCCGACCGCAACCTGCCATTGGCTTCAAAATCTTCAATAGCCTGGACGACTTGTTGGAATGCGGGATCCATCCTCCTAGGCCTGCGGCGCCTCAAGGAGGTGGATGCCCCCTCCATCTCAAAGCCCGATGGTGCCCTCAAAAACCTCATTGGCCCTACAACAGAGGTCTATGAGCGAAGGCCTCCTATCATAGCAATGCCAGGTGCAACATCATTGTAGATATGTGAGGCATGTGTATCCCACGAGTACCCACCAGGAGATGACTTAGATTCTGATGAGGAAGACGATCTTTCCATTAAGGCCGAACTCTCGAAATTGCCAGGAAACGTAAAGTCCTTGGAGGAATTTTAGGCGCTTAAATAGCCAAAAAACTCCCAGTAAAACGGCGTCGCCTCAAGAAAGAAGTGCTTAGGGAAGGAACCAACCGGCTCCTCCCATGTGGAAGATCCTTGAAGCATCATGCCTTTCCAAGGTGAGTCATCAAAACGCGACGCCCCAGGATCTCCCCATGCAATAAATAAGACAGACGATCCGACAGATGTGACATCTGCTAGCGGCGTTTGATCTCTCAAGGCAACAGATGTGAGTGATCTTCTCTCACCGCATCCTCCCGTCGACGGTCCATGTTAGGACACGAGGGGCGACTCTGGCAAAATGGACTACAGGTTACCGGGAATGCTCAAGCGTGAGGATTGGCACGTGATGCGGCAAAAGGAGCAAATTGCCCTTGAAGTGCAATCCGGAAAGCAGTAAACAAAAGAAGATAAATGCAATAAGGCAGAAAAATAAAGGCAAAGGTTACTACTTTTATTAATCAAAGTCTTCTTTACAAAGTACAAAACTTGCGACAGTGAAAGTGTAAAGAAGAGAAAGACACAGCACAGAACATGAAGTCCGAAGGAGCAGCCTAGGATGCGTGGGTCCTCATCAGAGAACGTGATCCACATCAGATCACTCTGGCCATCGCCAGAACTATGACTGGCCCAGGCATCAAAGCCGTCGGTGCTGGCCAGATCCTGCGGGCCCACCGTGAGTCAACCGCAATGGCAGAGCCAACACCCTTAATAGCAGTCCCAATAGGGGCGCGGCTATAAAGCACTCCCCCTTACTAGGACTCCATCTTCCACCTCCTCTCCAGATGGTACATATGATGACCCAGGCGCGGTCAAGGACACTTGTGACGTGCTACCCCAGGGGAAAAGAGCACCTTGATAGCTCCATCGTGATCCTCCCGTGCATCGGTGACTAGAATGGCCACGAGTTGCCAAGCCACCCTTGTTAGCACGAGAAAGCATCTACGGTCGAGCATAAAGATAGTCTTCGGCAGAAGCTCCGGACCTCCAGCAAGTCCATCCGATTCCTTTGTGGATCCCCATCAGGAGTGGGGCAAACCGAGGATTCCTCATTGCTCCTCCAAGAATTGGCTAAGGCATAGATCCCAGCAATTGGAGAGCTCCCCTATTTATAGAGGAACCAGCGCTCTGTTCATCACCAACGAGGACCACTGCCCAACAGCCGTCAATCACCAAACAGGATAGTCTTTAGATCGGCCGAGATTTTGGTGTGCGAATCCTTCCATTCAAGGCATTGAGTCTCTGCGGCACCTATAGAGCCCACGTGATTGTCTAGGGATGGCGCGACTCCAAATAATGACAAAATCCAGCGCATCTCGAGGAAGGACACATAGTGAGCGGCTAGACGCTCGTGAACATGCCAGGCCTTGACCACAAGTCGGCCAAGGCATGGGAGCCTAGTGTTGGGTCCAGTCCTGGAAAAGCCTAAGACTCACAAGGCCCAGTCTAGGAAGCAACGACCCAAACTAGCTATTAGACCCAAAAATCGAGCAGCCTACATGACAGTCCAACTCTAGCAGCCAATCAGCGCTTCTTGTAACTCATTGATACAGTTGCAGGCAGTAGACTCAAGGTAGCAAGGCGAGCCAATAGAGAGAGATCAACCTTGCTAGTCGTGGCTTGCACCGTTTCCTACAGCTGACCAACAAATTCTCATGCAAAAGGTAGACCAGACAAAGCCAGTGATGCACGACGGTCTCCTCACCGCCACCATAAGGCAACAACTAATACCACCGACTACCACCATTGGTCAGTGGTCGGTGAATCCCTGCAAGGAGAATTCTCACGCCCAAGGCTCCACTCCCTAGAGCTTATAAATTCCCTCCCCTTCCACAGGAGAGAGGGTCGGTTGATCAATCAATTCCAAATTGGAAACGTGAGCCTGGCATTGAGACATACGCTTTCATCAGCTCCTGCTCTCGGACTTTCGACCAGTTCTCACTTTCCACAGCCTCTTGCAGGCAACCACAATTAGCCACCCATCGCGGTGCATATAGGGAACTAGGCCTCCCACCAACCGCTCACTGAATTTAACTCTCTCATTCATGCACTTCCACCACACTCTCATCATACTTCTGCGTACCTCTAAGCGTGCATCTCCCATTTCCGTTCATTGCAGAAGGATACTGACTTGAGCGTCATAGTGTCTTCAATGGGAGAAATCTCGCCGACCCCTAACCTCTTATTTATTAGTTGTGTTGTGTAGATTCCAGGTTAATAGCGACGGAGACCGGATCCGCTCGTGATCACATCTGAACGAGGAATTCAAAGACTTCCAAATCTGTACGACAACCAGGAACCCGGGACGTAATAAATCTAGACATGCATGTTAGTCAGATGCATGTGTCAGGTTGTGATCACTATATTTAGATTATTGGATATTCTGGCCAACTCCTGACGGAAGGATTTATTTTGAAATTCTTTTCCACCTGTAGGAAAGGTTTAGAGTAGTGACCCTTTTCATTTGGATGATTTGATTTAATCTTATAATATATTCGGATGTCCTAACATATCTGACAAGTTTAAAGATTACACTCAAAATTGTGGATGGCAAAATATAATGAGCAACCTTATCCATGGGTACAGAGTACATGGATGGTCATATATACTGGCCTAATTTATATTTAATATGGTCTAAGATTATTGAAAATATATATAACCCTTTCTTAAGTTGGCTTTTAAATAATCGGAACTCAAATTTGATACATGATTTGTATTTTTATACATATTTGTATTAGACTTTGATTTGGATTTGGATTTAAGATTCATTAATTTTATTCATAGTTGGGTCTTAGTATATTTCGTATAAATAATTTTGACTATATGTTTTTATTCAAACCCTTGGACTATCTGTTGCGATACTGTTTCAACTTCTACGCAGGCTATTAGATTGTCCGACTATCAAATTTTATCCTAAATTACAAGCTGATTGGGCCTTAGATTTGGATTTAGACTTGGATTTGGATTGAATTTTGGAATTGGCTAAAATGCATATTGGAATCGGTCCCAATCAATTTTATTTTGTTTTTATATATAT
>JAODPA010151612.1:0-14929 GCA_025585075.1 Nepenthes mirabilis
TCTATTTTTAAAATTAAAAACACACCAATTTAAATATATTTCATAAATGCTCCTATTTTCCTTTTAACAAATATTGTAAAAAATAAGCTTTTTACATATTGAAAAGACTCTCGATATCCTGGACTTTACAAATATGTGTCCCAAGATCTGGATTATTGTATAGGTTATGGAACCACTCGATCTTTTAATACGGGTTGAGTTGGAGCGGGTCCAGTCTCTATCTCTACTAATTTGGATCCTACACATCACAAATAATGAATAAGATGCGAGAAATTTGACGAGACTCACTCCCCAATTTATCATCCAATACTCAAGTCAAGAATCTTTTCAATGAAATAGAAAGATAATAAGATGTAAGAAAATACAAAGATATTCATATGCAGGGATGTGAGAGGAGGACTGAGCTTCTATAATGCACTCAATGAGGAGTTGCTTTGAGGTGTTCGAAGGGTAAGGCTCCAAAGTGTTGCATTCGGTGAATGGCTCATTAGAATGTGCTTGATAGGGAGCAATTTAAAAAAAGAAAAGAAAAAGAGCTATGTTAAGGAAAGAGATTTTGGTTCTTTCTCTACTCTTATATCTTGTTCAAGTGTTGATTTAGTTGGAGATCGATCGATCTTCTTTCCTGTGAAAACAAAGGATATTTGTAATGCTTCGTGGAAAAGGATTTGGCACCAAAACTTGTAACAAGTGTCTGGCTAGGATTTGTAAGCCTATCCCGACGATGATCGTGACTACCGTGTCAGTTGTCACTTTGCGATGGTGATGTGACTACTACTGATTGTGGCCAACATTGGCCAGGTTGTTCTGGTGTAGATTGGCTAGAATTACTGTCGACATTCGAGTGAGGTGACTTTTCAGGGTTGATTTCGATCACCAATGGCAGGTGACTGCCGCACAAGCATTTCCTACACTGCCAAATTGTTATTGCTGAATAGGAGGGTTGACCTGGATTGTGATTGGCCGAGTCACAGAGGCTGTCTGCTAGTTCGGACCTATTGCTCCCCCCCTTGGGCCTACTCGTAGTGGATGGGCTAGCCAGGCGATTTCCTGGGCTTTGCTTCGCATTAGGCCTCACTGGCAAGTGGGCTAACTATTGGATCGTCCTATGTCATGACTAGATCCATTACTAGCCCCCCATGCTGGAGAGTTGAGCCTCTCTGGTTTCCAACATGTCAAATGATGGGACGTTTCTTGTAGTTCCTACTCATGCATCCCCTGCCAAGACGCCTTAGTCACCGGTTTCTGAGGACTGCGCCCCTTCCCTAGGCGTCTTGCAGCTTTCCATACAATGATGCAGGCATTCGATGCATTCTTTGGAAAGATTTTGTTCTTATCCGACGCTTAGTGTTGATTCCTTGCCGGTCATCGGCTAACGCATCTTTTCAATGGGAGCTTGCCAACCTTCTCCCTTGGCTATAAATGGAGAGGCTTCTTACTCTTTTGCCTCAAGGTTCATCTTTCCACCAACTAAGTGATATGGGAGTTCGAAGTCGTCTTGGGCTCTCCAATGCCTTGTTCTAGGATCAGATGTAACTCTGGAAGATTTGAACATGTGCTTAGCACTCACAATGTCGCCACTAGTCTGGCTGTTCTTGTGCCACCCGGACCCTACTCTCATTGTTCTCGTGCCGCCGTGCTCGGTAGCTCAATTGTAGGGTACTTTTGAGTTTCCACCACAGCTGGAGTTCGGACATCCCCATCTAAAGGGATCCCCTAATGATAGGCGTTTTCCAGAATTCTCTTGGATTTGGGGAAGTTGCCTTGCGCCGGGTCTCTTCTCTGGTGGTCATTGTTGAAGCTTGCTAGAGGTGGAGCCTTTGGATGGGAAGCTTCCCTGACATTGGCGGCGGTACTTTGTCCCTCCACGTTAGGGAATTTCTTTCCATTCTCCTCATGTGGCTTCCCAGAGTGTGTCTACCATCCGATCAACCATGCTCGACCGGGACGTGGAGGTTCTAATCGAAAAAGGCTACTTTCACGGCTTCATCCCACACGTGGTCCCTGGTGCTTGTGATGGGGCTTGCTCTCCTCTTCATGGGTTCATGACCCTTTACGAGGAGCACCTATGAGTTGGCCTCTGAATCCCGGTTTAGAGGCAACTTCATGAGTTTCTAGTGTCCTTAGGGATTCCCATTGCATGCCTGCTCCTAGACACTGTTTGGTATTTGGTTACCTTGTTTGCTTCTTTTGTGCCAAGGGAGTCACCTTGAACGCTTGGGCCCTACAGGTGCTTCTCCGAATCAGATAAGAGAGTGATTGGGTTTCCTTTGTTCCTCGTGCTCGGTTCAAGTTGAGCGGGGTGAGGCCAGGGTCATAAGAGGCCTAGAGGTTTCGCTTCTTCTTCTTGGAGGTCAAATTCGACTGGAAAGTCCCAAACAAATGGGGTCGAGTCAACAACTTCTACATTGTAGATCTTCTGCCCCATGAGGCGGAGATGGGCCAACCATTGATGGTGTTGGTTAAAGGGAACCTTGATGCCCTTCACATTATCAAGGATTGGATTTTTGATGGGGCCCTGGCTGGAGGGTCGCCAGAGGTTTCGTCGGATGAAGGTAGCCCCTCTAACTTACAAACTTCCCCCGGGAAGTCGTTGGATAGGCTGGGCCTCGGGGCAAGTTACCAAAAGCTCCTGGAGACCTACACTCAAGCTCTAGGTCAGATAACTTCCCTTGAGGACAGGCTTGAGAGGACCCGATGGAAACTTGTTGACCTCCGGCGCGAGCATGCTCGGCTCAAGGGAAAGCCCTGACCTTCATATCGTCGGCGGATAGTCAAGAGTCTTGACTGAGCCATCGAAGACCTCGAGGTGGTCATTTTGGTAGGCCATAGGTAGGACCTCTTCTTCTTCTTTTTCTTTTTAATTGTACTTCTCGACAGGTAGGTGGTCTTGGTTGTAATGATGGAATTTTATTTTTATGGAACGCCTTCATTACCTTGAGCAATGTCGTGTGATGAGCGTCATATCTTTAGGCCATTAGGCCTCTGGCGAGACCGTATGCTGCCATAGTTGCCGCTTCAACTGATAGGACGTGCATCCCTGGGGTCTTGCTTTTTTGCATTTATTACTGATGGGATGATTCAATTGACTGGCATCATTACTGGTGCATGGTGTTTGCGTGTGGGGAATCGAGGTGTCAAACTTTCTCAATTGACGGCGGGAAGGAACGAGTCATGACACCTCATGGGGCTAACATGTGTTGCTGCCATCATGAGGGCGGTTGTTCGACTTCCCATATGATGTTGTTTTTGGATATGTGTTTTTGTCTATTTAAACCACATGCCCTTCACCATTTCCTGCATTTTGCTTTTGTCGTCAAACCACTGTAAACCGCTCTTCATCCAATTCCTCTTCTTATTTCACCACCCATGGTTTTTGAAGATGTCAGAGTGATTCGATCAATTTCTCACTGCCGGTGATGTCCAGTCACTACTTTCTCAGTTTGGGATTCGGATGAGCACGGTGTTTTTGTTGCCAGGCAAAGTCGGCAGGGCCTACTCTCTGCCAGAGGATTTCATTATAGGGTATGAGATTCACCTATGGAGAGGACTTCGCTTCCCAGTACTGCCAGAGTTGTACACTATTCTAACGGCTCTGGGGGTGTCAGTTGCAAGGCTTATACCCAACGTCATCTAGTGTCTGGTGTCCTTTTGCGTCTTCTCTCGCTATTATGGCTGCCAGTTCATGATCATATCAATAAGAGCAATTTTTTCCTTTTCTCAAAAAGCGGACTAGATCTCACTGTCTTTTTGCCCTGGTTTTAACTTCAAAGGGGTGAATCCCGACTTGGTCAAGTACTGGAAAGACTGTTATTTTTACTTGGCGGTTCCTTTGGTTGGGCCGTTTTCGATGAGTGGGGGAGAGTATGGCCCAATCTCACCAGGTGTATGGATGAGAGTGAGAAGACTCAGGAGAAGGCTCTAGTGGACCTTGTCCTAGCTAATGCCACCACTTTCCAGGAGAGGGGGCATTGGCTAATCGCATAAGCCTTTGCTACTGCAGCATGGGGGCCAGCCCTTAAGGAGACAATCACCAGTCAAAGGAAACCAGGGGCATTGGTCATTCGAGAGCCCTCCACCTGGCTAGCTAGGAGGAATCACTCTTCCTCTGATGACACTCCTTCGGATTCCGCCCTCTCTTCTGGAGAGGACAACGCTGCGCTAGATTGGGTGCAACGGTTTGGGAGTACTTCAAGGTGGTGACCTCTACTCTTGCCTCTTCTTTGAGCCAGGCATCTGGCCGCCGAGCCCTTAGTGGCTCCTACTCTGACTTCAGGCTCTGGAGACGTCAATCCTAGAATCGAGTTGATCTTTGTGCTTGTGTTGGCACAATACAGGGTCCCGGTCGACACTGATCCTTCGTGCGAGGAGCCAGCCCTTGTCATTTTTGTCAATATCGCCGAGGTGACCTTCTATGGAGATTGGACAGTGGATACTCTGACCGAGCCAGTGATTAAGGTTGCCAGGGGTGGAGATGAGGTGCCTACTTGCACGGTGCAGGCATCTGGTGATATTCCTATGATGGTGGTCGTCAGCTCAGTCGATGAAGCTGATGGAGTCGAGGGGGCCATTGAAGACACTGAGGTCTCCGAGGAGCCCCCTTCTGAGGTGATCGTTGCCATCAATGCACCTCCCTCTAAGGCAGCTGAGGTCACGGAGGCACCTCCCTCTAACCTTTTGGAGCACAGAGTCCAAGAGGCGATGGCTGCTAGGGATGCTATGGAGGAGACGGTGGCGCCACCCTCTAAGTTTTTAGGGTTTTAAGGAGGCAAGATAGCTAGAGTGGAGGAGGCTGCCCCTAGTTGTCTGCCCTTAGATAAGCTCTCCTTTGTTGAGGTACTCTTTTAGCATTTCTCTGCCCTTTCTTTGCTTTCTTCTCCATCCGTTTAATGTGCTTCCTACTGGTAAGTATAGGAGAGGGTTCTCCAGCTTTTGGTGGTCATTGGTAACATAGCCCAGACACTAGTCAGCGCCGGAGACTTAGAGCCATGGCCGAGCAGGCGAGGTTGAGTGAAGAGTGGATTAAGGTCCTCGAACACGAGCTGTGCGAGGCTGGGATGAAGATCAGTTCCCTCGAGGAGTCACTGCGCAAGTTTCAGGAGTGCTACATCCTTCTTTGTGGGCACTGCCTCTGGCTTGAGTGTCAACTGAGGGCGTCCATTCCAACGGAGGGGCTTGGTAAGGTGTTGGAGGGCAAGTATTGGGATGGTAGTCATCTTTGCTGCTGAGTGGTGCAGTTGGTGGCCCCAAACTTTCCTATCTCCCTTCTTCATCCAATGAATGCCACTCAAAAGTCAGATCTATTGGCCCCTACTGAAGGGATGGCTGGACCTTCGTCCTCCCAATCGAGTAGCCTTTAGCCGCCGAGCCACTCTTCTCCAAGTCACTAGGCTCCTCTTATCTTCCCTTTTTGGTTGTTGTCATTTTTTCTGTTTGGGTGAATGGCTGACCTTGTACATTTAAAATCCTTGTAATGAAATTAGTTAGATTGTTGTGAACTTCCTAGCTATTTGCTTGTGCTTCCGCGTGGAATTTCTTTCTTTCATTTGGCCGGTTAAGCATTGTAACCATCATCGCCAAGCTTGTCTTGGGCGTATTTGCCCGGTTGTGCTCGTTCCCTTGGAGAGGGAACATTGCAGTATCTTGATTTTGTGGGGTGCTCTATCTTGTAAGTAGGACATTGTTGCACACCTGAGGGTGAGCCTTACTAGGGCTAGCTGGGTTTCATGGCCGTAGCAGTCGAGCCCTAGCGGAGTCATAGGTTGTTGCCCGTGTATTGCCATATTGGCACTCTGTCCCATCCAAGGTCATCGTAGCCCATGCACATCTGGTCCTAATCTGTTGACCGTTGTTGACTGAGGGTGCTTTCTCCATTAGATGGAGTTCATTGCATACCTGCTGTAGAAGCCTCCTAAGGTTTTAGTAGCTATTTGGTTGGATGCTCCAAGAGCTCCCAAGCCAGGGTTTTCGACCTCGGAAGGGCCGCTTGATGCGGAACTAAGGTTTAAAATTTGACCCCTTAGTGGGCCACTTGGCTTGGGGCCTAGGTTTTTGGACTGCTAGTCAGTTTTGAAGCAGGTTAGGATGAATCCTGTTTGACTTAGGGGTAGTCTAAGTCACTTATTTTTATAAGATGACAAACATGCATACATTCACATAAACAAGTATGCATGAACAAGCAATAATTTCATTAATCAAAACGTGATACATTTACATGCATTTGGGATGATGCACGTTGAACTTACCTAGGCTCGATTGAAACCTATTGGTAGTACCTCTTAAGTTGGGTGGTGTTCTATGTCATTAGGACCAGCTCGCCATCCTAGGTACATAACTTGTACGCACCGTTCCGGAGGATTGTCAAGACAAGGAACGGTCCCTTCTAGTTTGGAGAGAGTTTGTTCCTATTAGAAGTTTTGCCGGTCGCCTTTATACTCCGTAGGACAAGGTCCCCCACCTTAAATTGGCTGGCTCTTATCCTCTTATTGTAGTATCGTGACTTTGCTACTGATAAGCTATCATCTAAAAGCGTGTTACGTCTCAGGCCTCTTTGAGCAGGTTGAGGTGCTCCATGAGCCTTTGAGGTCAAAGCACTTGACCCAAAGGTTAGGCAGTCCGACTTCGACCAGAATGACTACCTTAGCCCCATAGCATAAATTGAAGGGTCTCTCATGGGTTGGTTTCCTAGGCATCGTTCAATAAGATCACAGCATGAATGGTAACTCATTTGTCTGGGAGCCCCCTGCATCTTCCACCTTCGTCTTCAACCCATGTAGTAGTGTTTAGTTCGTCACTTTCACTTGGCTATTGGCCTATGGGTAGGCGATGGAGGTGTGAACTAGCTGGATACGTAAGCTCATGCAGTAATTAGTGAATTTTTTACCAGTAAATTGGATTTTGTTGTTGGTCACTATGACCTCAAGAATTCTAAACCGGCACACGATACTCCGGCGAACAAATTCCATTGCATTTTGTTCAGTGATCCATGCAAATGCGATTGGCTCAACCCACTTGATGAAATAGTTGATGCAGACTATGATGAATTTCCTCTACCTCAATGCTAGTGGTATGGAGCCGAGTATGTCAAGCCCCCAATGTGCGAATGGCCAGGGTGCCTGCAAGCTTTGCAATTCGATATGTGGTTGATGCCTCATACTCCTGTGGATTTGGTAGTTTTCGCACCTTTTGACAAAGTCCATGTTGTTGCGTTTGATTGTGGACCAGTATAGTCCTTGCCACATTACCTTAAAAACAATGTTCTTATCTCCAATGTACGAGCCACAGACGCTGAGATGCACCTCGCCCAGTGCTTACTCAGCCTCTTTTGGTGTGAGGCATTTCATGTAGGGGGTTGAGTACCTGCAGCTATACAACCTCTCATCTATGATCGTGTATCACCCGGTCATCTTCTTTACGCACTTGGTCTCCTCTGTCCTTTCTTGTAGGGTGCCATCAATCATATACCTTCAATATGGGGTCATATAGTTGTTGTTGGCGACTTGTAGCACCTCTCACTTAGGGTCGTCAATTCTCTAGACAGCTAGGTTTTCTTGCATATCTTTGGTGCATTGTTCCTGACTCCTTAGGATATGCACCACTTCAACTTTGCCAAGCGCTTGTGATGTAGATCTCACTCTGGCGAGATACTTTGCAAGTAGAGGGTTCATCACCTTGAAGGTTCCTTGAACCTGATTAATGACCAACTCAAAGTTGTTGTAAACCACAAGTGACTTAGTAAGCATTCCTTTGCCAGTCGAAATCTGATGAGTAGTGCCTCATACTCGGCGATATTGTTGGTCGTTGGAAATCCAAGAGTCACCGAATATTTTATCTCCGACCCGTCCACGGCTCTTAGAACTACGCCTACCCCGCTACCAGCTCGCGTTGAGACCCGTCAATGCATAGGGTCCAAGTCAGAACTTCCATCTTGTCTGCATCTCCGGCGTGGTCGGGGGTGTTAAGAACTAGGGTCGCCATTTTTACTATAAAGCTCGCGAGGGCCTAACCCTTCATCATCAGCCACAGTTGAAACTCCATATCAAACTCGTCCAATTCTATGGTCCATTGACCAGCTGCTTAGTTGTGTCTAGCTTCTGTAAGATTCATTTCAAAGGCTGGTCGGTCAAGATGACAATCTTGTGCGCTTGGAAGTAAAGGCATAGCTTTTTGGCAGAGTACACATGGGCTAGCATGATCCTTTCAGCATGCGAGTAGCGGCTCTCAATATCGGCTAGGACCTTACTGATGTAATACACTGGTCACTGCATGCCAGACTCTTGTCGGATTAGGACCGAACTTAGTGCTGTGCCGGAGACCGCCAGGTATAAATACAGTTCCTCGCCTTCCATGGGTGAGGTCAAGAGAGAAGGGTTGGAGTGGTATTCCTTGAGTTCCTAAAACGCAGTATCACACTCAGTTGTCCATTAGAACCTGGCCACCTTGGTCCCTCTTAAAGCCTTGAAGAATGGTGGGTATTTTCCTGCCAATTTTGTCAAAAATTGGAAGAGGGCAGCGAGCCTCCCGGAAAGCTTCTAGACCTTTTTCATAGTCCAAGGAAGACTCATGTCAATGATGGCCCTTATCTTCTCGAGGTTCACGTTGATGCCCCATTGAGATACTATAAAACCTAAGAATTTTATGGACGTCACTCGGAACGTGCACTTGACCGGGTTGAGCTTCATCCTGTGGGCCTCGGGGACCTTGAATGTATTGCTCAAATCGCAAATGTGGTTGTTGATGACTTTGCTTTTGATGAGTATGTCATCCACGTACACCTCCATGTTTCAACTGATTTGGACTTCGAACATCTTATTTACGAACTATTGATAGGCGTCTCTAATATTTTTCATACCGAATGGTATGACCTTGTAGCAATAAGTCCCTTACTCTATCATAAAGGAAGTATGTTCCTCGTTCTCTGGGCTTATCCTAATCTGATTGTAGCCTGAGCAAACATCCATGAATCTTAGTAGCACGTGGCTGAAAGTGGAGTCTACCAACTGTCGATCCTCGGGAGAGGGAAGCTGTCCTTAGGGCAAGCCTTGTTCACGTCGGTAAAGTTTACGCACATCCGCCACTTCCCATTACTCTTTTTGATGGGAATGATATTTGACAGCTAGTCCAAGTATTGGACCTCCCTGATGAACCCACATCGAGTAGCTTCTTCACTTCCTCGCAGATGGCAATCAGTTTTTTGACTGAGTAGTTCCTGCATTTTTGATGGACAGGGTCATGACCGGGATTAAAGCCCAACTTGTAGAATATTACTCCAGTCGAATCCCTAGCATATCAGTAAGAGTCCAGACAAAGACGTCAAAATTCTGCCTAATGAAGGTTATGAGTTGGTCATGAATCGGGCTCGGAAGGGAGCCACCGATGTGTATGCAATTCTCAGACTCGCTAGGTGTAAAGAAATTTGATCGGTTGACTCTCCCGATTGGGCATATTGTAGGGTGGCCTCATCTCTGAAGTCAAAGTCTTTGATTGACTGGCAGAGGGTTGCTGGAGCTATTTAGGACATGTAGCTCGTCCGACCCATTACCTAGTCGCCTAGTACTTCCCCAACATCACATGGTATCAGAAATTTTATCTTTAAATGTGGAATCGACGTCACTACCGTGAAAGCAGTCAGGCAGGGTCTCCCTAGGATGGTGTTGTAGACTGATGAAATGTCGATGACCAAGAATGTGAGCATTTGGAAGGTCGTGTGTGGGTACATCCCCAACGTGACCTCTAGCTAGACTACTCATTGTTCAGGTACTAGCTCATTGTCCATGCTGTATAGTGGTCATTTGGTCGATTTCATTTGACTCTTTTTCAATCCAAGTTTAAAGAATGTATCAAGACATAACAAATTTTGTAAGCTTTTATTATTAACAAAAATTCATTTCAATTGGTAGTCTATTATACAGTCCAAAATCGGAACAGATACAATGAGAGGGTATAAATGGGGGGTCATTCATGAGTTATATCATCATCACTAAAACTAATGATATCAATCCTAACTCCTACGCTTGGCTTCTTGCTATTGGAAGCGGACTCAGGTCGGTCTGGGGTGTTGTCCTTGGCTGGCTTGATTGTCACCATGCTGACAATCCCGGTTGTAACTTGATTCCTTGGCTGCTCTTGTGCGTCTTCCTCTGTCACCATGGAAGCCTATCCCTAGATTTGTAGGAACCTTGTTAGGTACCCTTAGCGGACCAAGTCTTTAATCTCCTTCTGCAGTCTGGCAATCCTCGGTATTGTGACCCAAAGACCGATAGTAGCAGTAGTATTTAGTCTGGTCCCTGCCTCTGGGTTCCTCGACGCCTTGGGCCATTTCAGAAACTTCTAATTTAGGATCTGCATCAAGATGTTTGTGCGGGTGTCGGTCAGAAGAGTCAAGGTTTGTGGTAGGAATTCTTTCTAGACGCCTGGCGCCACCTAGAATTGCTTACGCGGTCCTCGGGTACGGTAGTCATCCCTTTCCTCTTCTTTTTATTTGTCGGCCACCCGAAATTGCTAACGCTTCGGTCACTTGGCTTTGTTGGCTTCCTCAGTTACTATGTAGGCTTGGACGATTGCCTCAACATCCTGAAACATTTGGGGGTTTTGGTGAGTCAAGTGCTTGAAGAAGTCGCCTGGCTCCAGAGTGGTGATGAAGGCGCTAAGCTTCACCTAGTCGGTGAGCCCAGATATTCTTTGGGCCTCAATGGTGAATCTCGCAAAGAAGTTCTCCAGGCTCTTATCTTCTCATTGTCGAAGTTGGACTAGGTGCTATGGTTGTTTCACCTCCCTTCGAGTGGAGGTGAACTGAGATAAGAAGTAGTCGGCAAGCTTTTTGAATGATCGGATAGTGTTCGGCTCAAGACTGTAGAACCAGAGGTGTGTGTCCCCTTTGAGGGTCAAAAGGAAACACTGACACATGGCAACTTCACCCAGGGTTTGGAAGCTCAATAGAGTGCAGAAATAGTCTAGGTCATCCATTGGGTCGGCACTCCCATAGTATGGCTACAGGGTTGGCATCTTGAATTTGGGGGGGGGGGGAGCAGCTACACGCAAACTTTCACCATGAAAGGTGACCTCCTTAGGTTTGCGGCCTTCCCACTGGCGTCACCCTGAAGACGTGTTGTCGTATCTTCTCCACCTTCTCCTTCATTCGGAAGGTGGATGCGACCATCTTAGTATTGAGGAAGGTCCTCAGTTCCGAGTGATTTAGAGAGAGGTGCGAGCCCGCACGACTCCAAGCACATGGTGGCTCCGTGTTGTAGGAGGCTTCTCCTTATGCCGAGGGTCTCTGGTCACTACGGGAGTGGTGAGGGTTCTACCGCTTAGGGCTTTTCTCCTGCGTCCCGTGGCTAGGATTGCCCTCCAGTCAAGTCCAAGCCCTATTGCTCGAAGCCTCCTAGGCCTCAGTGTCGTCAAGCCATGAGGTCTTCTCGACCGGTTGCTTCGGTTTTCGGCTCTTCTTATTAGAAGTTGAAACTTGTGCAGTGGGGGTAGGAGCCCCCATGTATTGCTCATCTAGACAGTTATTGGTTCTCTAGAGCATTTTGAACACATTTCCAATATGGGCAGCCAGCATATGGACATCTAGCTTGGGATGCTCACCCACGTGGCTACCCATGGAGGGGTCGTCACCATGGGCAGCAGTGTCCCTTACCGGCACATTAGGGTCTGCGCTCTAGTGTTGATCATGTTTGCTTTTGTGAACGCAATGATTGGTGGTTAGACTTTTATGTCGTTTTCACAAATGGCATTAATGATGCGTCATAAGATTTAGAGTATTGTACGGATTAGGGAGCCACTCGATCTTCCACTGTGGATTGAGTTGTAGCAAGTCTGGTCTCCGCCTTTACTAACCTAGATCTTGCATACCAT
This sequence comes from Nepenthes mirabilis, assembly GCA_025585075.1. NCBI lineage: Eukaryota > Viridiplantae > Streptophyta > Magnoliopsida > Caryophyllales > Nepenthaceae > Nepenthes > Nepenthes mirabilis. Next base: position 11,860 of record JAODPA010151612.1, read on the forward strand.
AAATAATGAATAAGAGGTTAAAGGATTGATAAGACTTATTTACCGATTTTTTCTCCATACTCAAGTCAGGAATATTTTCAAGAAAATAAAAAGATAAGAGAATGCGAGAGAATATAAAGATGTACGTATGCAGGAGATGTGAGAGAAGGACTGAGCTCCTGTAATACGTTCAACAGGGAGCGACTTTGATGTGTTCGGAGGGCAAGGCTCGGAAGTGTTCCACTCAATGAGTGGCTTACTAAGATGCGCTCAACATGGAACAACTTAGAAAAGAAGAGAAAGAGTTGTATTAGGGAAAGAGAGTTTGGTTCTTTCTTTGATCTTATACCTCGTTCGAGGGTTGATTTAGTTAGACATTGATCGATCTCCTGTCCTGTGAAGGCAAAGGATATTTGTAATGCTTTATGGAGAAGGTTTTAGTGCCAAGGCTCATGACAGGTGCTTGGCTAGGATTTGTCAGCCTATCCTGGCGATAGTCGTGGCTGTGGTATCATTTGTCGCCTTGCAATGGTGATGTGACTGCTGTCGGTCGTGGCCAACATTTACTAGACTGTTCCAACGTTGATTGGCTGGAATTGTTGTCGGCATGCGAGCGAGGTGACTCTTCTGGGTTGATTTCGATCATCATTGGTTGGTGGCTGCTGCATAGGCGTTTCCTGTGCTGCCAAACTGTTGTTACTGAGCAGGAGGGTTGACCAGGGCCATGATTGGCTGAGTCGCAGAGGCTTCCTGTTGGTCCGGGCCCACTATTCCCCCTTGGGCCCACTCGCAGTGGATGGGCTGGTTGAGACATTTCCTTGACTTTGCTTCGCATTGGGCCTTGCTGGCAAGTGGACTAACTATTAGATCGGCCTGTGTCATGACTGGACTAATCACAAACAACAATGCAACAATAACTATATCCAAGACTTACGATTCATTATAATTATGACTCTAGTGTAACTACTAGTACTATCAATCAGTAGGTTTCATCGAATCCAAATATCATAAATGCAATAAGGATTCCACAAAATCAAAATTTCAATAATAACATAGGCTCCACTAAACCTATTTCAATAGATATTTCAATCATATAAGATATCTTAATAATTTTTTGAGATCTTATTCTATCACTGTAAATCAAAGGTTATATTCTTTCGCCCATATACCACAAGGTAATCAATATTTATAAATTTAATATGCGACCAAATCTATTCTCTCCTAAAACTTTGCCACCACAAGTATTTAAAAATCTCAATCATATACTCATTTGAATATTCCATCCACACCATTTGGGCATAGGATTTACTTCTTTGGAATTCCTTCCACCATCTTTTGGCATAAAAATTCTCTCGCTCAAATTCCCTCCCACCCGCCGGGGATGGGTCTAACAACTACATGTCAATTCTAGTATCCATTGTTAGGATATCACTGGATACCATACCATACAATATTCTATAACTATAAGTATCTCACCATGGAATCAATAGACTTCAATCCACTAGATTATGGATTATTTATATTAGATTATAAATTTTACTAATATTTTGCAGGTTCTAGATTCATTACAATTATAATATATAGTCTCTTTTATCAACCCATAGATATTAAGAACATACTTATGCATTCAAGAATAATACAAAGAAAGTCATCAGTGAGAAGGATATTAAAAACTTTCTAGAATATACTAAGTAATTGACATATGACATCACATTGGGCTCACTGCTATCACATACACTAGATTCAACACTCTCAACCAAACTCTCAATCTGGTCTTTAGGTGTTCGAATACAAGCTTACATGCCTCTCTCATGCCATAAATCACACTCTACCAAAATGTTACTAAGACACTCCAAACCACGGTTTATAACACTAAGGCTAATAAAATTGATAAAATATCCATAATTTTAACATTAACATTTATAATTTATAAAATTCTCAAATTTGCCTCGAAATAGGCCTGGCATTTGAATGTAGTCTCATGTGGGATTCAAATATTGGCTTCTATCTTAGGGAAAGAACTTCTAATTTTTATAAGATTTTATATATAATGCACTTAGTCTATCCAAAATATATCCACCAAGTGCTATTTTCTAAAAACATGCAACCATGCCTATAGAACTATACATCTACCAAACCAGATTCAGTCGTACAAATATAGTCTTGAATGCCGATCAAACACTTAGTCAATAAGTACATAGATTCATAGATCTATGCAATACAAGTAATAATAAGCATTTAAAAGGTCTCCACTATAAAGCTCCCCAATAACAAACCTATAATATATACTATCAATATTATTACAATAGGTCTACAATAATAATGGTATGGCATTGGAAGATCTAACTATCCCAATAGTAACATTTGAGCTTTATTCAAATACTCGTTAAATCACAGTAAAGCGTTTGAATACCAACTTAGATGCCATTAGCATAACACACATATTTCGAGGTAAATTATTTCAAAAACTCGTGAAATTGTACTTACAGCCGCTGCACTTTACTTATTCTATGATTTCTTAATCAAATACAGATTTTGAATATAATGAGAACATGGATCTATTAGATTAAGTAAAAGGAAGGATCTTCCAAGAAGAGGGTTATTCCAACTGCCGTAGGATGTGCTCACCCCAGATCTACAACATGAACGACCACCAATTATCCTTTCCATACATGGTCCTTCACACACTACCGAGACTAGAGACATGGTAGTGTTTTCATGCTCTTTCTCTCTCTGTTCGTTTCTCTCTCATGTCCAAATGAAATCTCACTCTAACTCTCTTAGTAGCCGCTTCTCCAAGTCGGGATTAGGTTTAGAAGAGGGGAGATGAGCGTCTTGGTTGATAATATAAAGAGAGGTAGGAAGATTAGGGTTTGAGTGGGGCATTTTAATTTAATTAAATGGATAGGCTTAGAAAAGCGGTGAGGGACGTGTCCCAAAAATAATGAGAAGAAAATATAATGAGGTGTGCCTAGGATTTGGGGATAAATTAGGGTTTTTATAGAGGTTCTTAGTATTTTTAGATACTTTTCAGTTTTAGTATTTTGACTAATTAATTTTCTAATTTTAACTACACAAAGATACATAAATA
>JAODPA010151623.1:0-14928 GCA_025585075.1 Nepenthes mirabilis
TATTTATACTTTGGAGAGAGTATTTAAGAAGTATCAATATAACACTTGTTTAAAATTGAAAAAGCAGGTAGGCTAACCTAAATAGCTGTTACGGGACAACCGTTATAATTTGAATTCCCAAAATAATCTTTGAGTTCTTGACAGCTCTGCTTCGTCCTTCCACTCACTCAACTTTGGGAGAGAGAGAGAAAGCGACACAGATAACAACGAGAGACAGATAGAGAGATCAAATCCATGGCAACAATGGTTGGCTACATCGGAATCCTGGTTTCAGATCCATGGCTCCAAAACCAGTTCACTCAGGTCGAGCTTCGCAGTTTGAAGTCTCACGTAAGCTTCGTCCTTCTCTGTCTCATTCTCCGTGTCTTGCAGTTACCGAAGAATTCCGAATTCTTTTGCAGTACCATACCATGAGGAGAGAGAGTGGACCTCTCACTCTCGCGGATTTGCCGTCAAAGATGTCGAAACTCAAAGTTATTGGAGAAAATCTAACTGAAGAAGAGGTAGGATCCTTCATTAGGAGTTCGTATCAGAGTCTCAACGATGAGGTCGATTTCGAGCTTTTTCTTAGGGTGAGTTTTGGCAGTCTTAAAGCGCTACATCGGGACTTCCATCGTTCAAATATTTTTCATTTTGATTGCTGAAGCTTGACAAGAAGATTTTGCTCTTAACTTTGAGTATATTTAGTTTTTTTGTACCTATTCAGCTCAGTTGAGCTGAATTTCAGAATCCACTCGCATTTTCTACTATACTATTCAATTTTCTTGGTTACTGCTCTGTTCCTTTCTCAGGATTCTGAAGCATTATTGTTTTATTTAATTGCTCTAGTCTTCTTTTGGATCTCGTGAAAACTGAGGCAGAGATAAAAAAAAAAAAAAAAAAATTAAGGAAATCCTCCTGAGCATATTGATGAAAGAGGAGCCTCAGGGAGTATTCCTAACATTCTGAACTTCGCAAAAAAGATGGATTTTGGTATGTACTGCAATTTGGATCAGTGTTATTATAAATTAATTCATTGGGACCCAACTTCATCCAGTTCACATCTGTGATAATACAGAAATAAACCCGAATAAATTGGTTTGATATATACTCGAATCTCTATCAAAAGTTTTATGAGATTGATCTTTCCCACACAAATTCAGAGTATTTTTCTTTGTTATTTTTAATTCTGCTTATTTGATATGTATTTTTGGGAATTATTTGATCAAAATGGAATTCAGATACTGTGAGATGGGACATCTTTGACAAGAAAATTGTAAAATTTTGGAATCTGTGTTGTGTAAATTCTAAAGGGGCATGATATGATGGGAGACTTCTGTTGGATTGGCAGTTATATTTGAAACTGCACACGATTGCAAGTGCCAAAATGGATACTCCGGCGAAGAACTCAACAGCATTCCTGAAGGCTGCTACCACTACATTGCTTCACACTATTAGTCAATCTGAGAAGGCGTCTTATGTTGCACATATCAACAACTATCTTGGGGAAGACGAGTTCTTGAAGCAATATCTTCCGATAGATCCTTCAACCAATGATCTATTTGAGATTGTGAAGGATGGAATTCTTCTTTGGTGATCTTCTGTTGCTTTCTTACTTCTATTTTGTCCTTGTCATGAGGACAAATTCGAAAACTCAATTTAGGCTGACATTTTTTGCTTATAATTATTGGCAGTAAGCTTATCAACGTAGCAGTCCCAGGGACTATCGATGAAAGAGCCATTAATATGAAGAGGGTACTCAACCCTTGGGAAAGGATTGAAAATCATACACTCTGCTTTAACTCTGCCAAGGCTATTGGATGTACCGTCGTTAACATTGGAACTCAAGATTTCATTGAAGGGAGGGTAAGATTATTTGACAATTTCTTTCTTTCCCTGCAACTTAGCATTATATGAGGTGAAATAATTTAACTAGTTTTTGGAATATTTCCCAGACTTCTCATCTGTTAACTTACATTGTTCTTGGGAACTGTATTTTAATCGAAACCATTCTACTTAGATGGGGGTATGTAGAATGAGTGCCGCATTTTGCTTCCTTTCTGCTCACGAGGTTGAAAGGACTAACTGGCAGGAGGATGGCTGTGTAAATATTGATCATCTTATTACCAGAACTCTTATTTTCTCTCTTTCTGGTGATAAACTATAATTTAGTATGTGATTAAAACCTTTGTATACTGGCAGAATTGTTATATTATATTATTATCTTAATAAGATAATATAACAATTCTGCCAGTATACAAAGGTTTTAATCACATACTAAATTATAGTTTATCACCAGAAAGAGAGAAAATAAGAGTTCTGGTAATCTAATAAAATATAACAAAAATAGCCGCATTATATGAGGCAATACTAATATCGAGCTCCCAAGAACTAGTAATACTAATGTGAATTATCTCTTATGTGTGGCTATCACTCGTAATACTAATGTGAACTAGCAATAGAATTGACTGCAGATAAGCAATTTAGAAATCGAGGGAAACCATTGCTAATGACAGTAATGCTTTCAATCTCCTGCTGCTGGCTTTTCTTCTTGTTTAATTTATTTATTTATTCTCGCAAGATTAGATAATTTCTGTTTTTTCTTATGATTTTGTTAGCAATTCCTGAAGTTATTGCAATTAGTGAGAATGATTGTTTATGTTCTTCTTTACAGCGTCATCTTGTTCTGGGATTGATTGCGCAAATCATAAAGGTGAGTCCACGCTTCTGTACATTCAAGAAATGGTTTGTACTGCGCATATTCTATCTGGAGCCATGAAAATTAGTTAGTTTCTAGTATTTAATTCTCGCCTGAACTTTCCAAAATAAGAAATATCCAGCATTCATATTGCATAATTACTTAAATCTTCATCTGATCTTAGATTGACCCTCGAAATGTTTATTTATCTCTAGATACAACTTTTGGCAGACCTCAATTTGAAGAAAACACCTCAGCTGGTCGAATTGGTTGACAATAGTGAGGTGAAGATGTTTCCTTCCATAAGATGCTTTATCCCGACAGGGATTTTGGATGAACTTGCTCAATGCATGTTGTTCATTTTTGTACAAAACTGTCAGGATGTGGAGGAGTTAATGAGTCTACCACCAGAGAAGATCTTACTGAGATGGATGAACTTCCAACTGAAGAAAGCTTCTTACAAGAAAGTAGTCACAAATTTCTCCTCTGATATAAAGGTAGATGTTTATTTTCTGAAGTGGGAAACCAGAGTTTCCCATCACATATTTTGTTGTTAATTTTCTTTCCTTTGCCTCATCTGGGCTGCATACACCTTAAATGGGAATTTTGATGTAAAAATCAACACCAATTTGTTGGCTGGTTGTTTTGTTGAAATCGTCAAATGCCTCTTGTTTTTGTGCATATCTCTAAACATATCTTCTTATGGTAAGTGGTAATCTCTCTTCGATCAGCACCTCTCTGCCTGCTTGCTGCTTACTTATGGCTCAAGTATTTGCCTGCAATTACGACTGATAATTGAGAACCAAATTTGTTGCTCAGGATGGAGAAGCTTATGCTCACCTATTAAACATTCTTGCACCGGAGCACAATAATCCGTTGACACTGACAGTAAAGGATCTCCTAGAGAGAGCAAAATTAGTCCTAGAACATGCTGACAAGATGGGCTGTAAGAGGTATTTAACTGCAAAGGATATAGTGGAGGGTTCACCAAATCTCAACCTCGCTTTTGTTGCACATATATTTCAGCACAGGTGAGCCACTAATGTTATCTAGCTACTTAATATTCTTTTGTAGTTTTAAAGTTCTATAGGGGATCCTTCTCTTGCACTTCTTATCACACAGTACACTGATGAAGCATAATATGTACACTGATGAAGCATAATATGTACTGTGTCATGCTATTATTGTTAAGTAAGCTTGACAATAAATAAAAATATCTAATAATTCAGATGATATTAAAATATTGAAAGATTTACGAATTCAATATCTTGAATTGGAAGTTAATTTAGAAATATAGTATGACTGGATATGATTAATACTTTTTTAATTACAATAGATAATTTTATTTGTTATATAGTGTATGTGTTTGTGGTTTGGTTTGAGTTCTTAGATCAGAACCAAACTCTGTACATGTTAGACCATCATCGATGGTTTTGTTTGGCTTGGTTTAGACAGTTTGAAATGTTTTTGTTCAGCCCTAGCAAGATGTGCTTTTATGACTTGTAGCAGATCAACATTTACTTATTCAATTGGTGAGATGAAGTTATGATCCACACGTTAATTTAGTACTATCTTATATATGACTGTTTTCCAAGGGCAAATGTAGGCTGAAAATTCAGAGCATAAATAAAATATGGAAGCACCTTTGTTCATTAATCAAGAAAGAGCCACTGTCTTGCAGTTTCCATAGCATTTCATTACCGAATATTTTCTAGCCTCTTCCTTAATTATTAAAATATGCATTGGATAGCATTCCCATTTAATTAACCAAGTATAGATCAGGTGCATCATGCCTAGATTAATCAAGGCAGCCATAAGCTGCCTAGTACCTACATCACTATCTGCTAAATCTGTGAACCGTCCAATCTAAACCCCCTATGCTGCTGCTATCTATAATGACTAATGCAATTGGATTAAGAAGATCAGTTTTGCTTCAAATCTACGTGCAACTCATTAGTGGGGCATTGGCATAGGTCTTCTCAGTTGTTTGCGACATGCTATACATTTTTAATCTGATTTATCTTGTCTTTCTGGTTCTTTTGTTCTGTCAAAAAGATGACATGTAGTAATAGTTTCTCTGTATGTCTTTGTAGGAATGGGCTCTCGACCCAAACAAAACAGATATCTTTCCTTGAAACTCTGCCGGATGATGCCCAAGTTTCTAGAGAAGAATTAGCATTTCGTTTTTGGTTAAATAATTTTGGGCATTCAACATATATCAACAACATTTTCGAAGATGTCAGAAATGGGTGAGTATCATAACTGCAATGTGCTTAAGAGGTTCATCAACCTTTGTTATATAAAACACTGGTACACAGCATATCATGCAAATTTCTGTCGCTCAACAACTTGTGAACCTTGGGAAAAAAAATCAAATCGAAGAAAGAATAATACAAAAATGGGGAAAAATTGTGCATTCATCCTGGTAATATGATATATGTTTTTAGCCGCTACTCGGGAGGACAAGAAAGGTTGGAAAAAGTTTGATCGTTCTGGAATATTGTCCCAATCTTGGTATACCTGTCGAAGAAAGAATAATACAAAAATGGGAAAAAATTGTGCATTCATCCTTGTAATATGATATATGTTTTTAGCCCCTACTTGGGAGGACAAGAAAGGTTGGAAAAAGTTTGATCGTTCTAAAATATTGTCCCAATCTTGGTATACCTGTGGAAGATTTGGGAGGACAAGAAAGGTTGGAAAAAGTTTGATCGTTCTAAAATATTGTCCCAATCTTGGTATACCTGTGGAAGATGTTGAATTTGTAATATACTTGAAATGCAAAATTTCAACAGCAGCTTGAGTAAAAGTAAATCACTTCCAAATTTCAAGTAATTTCTCCTAGAGCAGCTTGATTATTACCTTTGATTAGCAGATTAAAAGTTGAAGCATCTTTCTGGTCTGTTTAGGTGGATACTTTTGGAGACGCTGGACAAGATTTCTCCTGGCATTGTCAATTGGAAGATTGCAAATAAGCCTCCAATTAAGATGCTATTCAAGAAAGTTGAGAACTGTAATCAAGTTGTAAAGATCGGAAAACAGTTGAAGTTTTCCTTAGTAAATATTGCTGGAAATGATATTGTGCAGGGGAGCAAAAAATTAATATTAGGTGCTTCACTTTACACCCTCATGAATATTGTTTTGAGAATCTTTTCATTGTGAGAGCATCATAGATGAAAATATCGGTATCGATATCAGATATATCAGACAAAATATATCAAAAGAAAAAAAAATTTGAGAATTGTAAGCCAGTTGGGCTGTATCGGCCGATATTCAAATTGTTGGTCAATATATTGTAATATATTATTGATACGGTAAGATATTACAATATTGTCGTGGTATTGAGCTCCCAATACTGATACATATCGGCCAATATTTGCTTCTACGGAGAGCATAGAAATTTTCATCTGATGTCCCAAAAATCATTCTCTCTTCAGCTTACCTGTGGCAACTGATGAGATACAACATGCTCCAACTCTTGAAGAACTTAAGGTTCCACTCATGTGGGAAAGAAATCACTGATTCTAATATTCGAGATTGGGCAAACACGCTAGTGAGAAATTCGGGAGGACAAACACGCATGGACAGTTTCAAGGTACACATCTGCTGCATCAATCATGTTCTCTGTTGTAATTTAACGACTTTCATAACCATATATACATTAACGGTTTTGTCTTGATTTTTAAGTCACTATATTATCTATATGTGCGAATAATTATATAATTCTTTGCCTGTTGATATATTTCCTCAATCTTGTCTTTGTTTCTTAGATGAATTTCCGGAGTCAATACTAACGTGTTTTACACCTTGAAAACATCTGACAATGCTTCTCTAAAGATAGAATGGAAGCAAATTATTTGGAAAAAAGCTGGTTGTGTCATGTCCTGGTACAAAATCAGCACATAACCTGCCCCCCCCCCCCCACCCCCACCCCCACATATATACATGTCACTGGTGAAATCAACATTCAACAACTTATGGCCGACATCCAAACCCGGTAATTGTCCAAAAGGAAAACAAACCAGTGATCATGTTGTCCAAATTACAACCACCTGTCAAGTATCATTTTACTTGACAAATCCATTTTTAGGAGGCTTCAAATTTACATTCAAAATTCAGGTAATTAAAGTCTCCAAGGCAAAGCTATCCGTACTCTGAATCCTGTGTCCTGTTGGCGCAAAACGGAAGACAAGGTGACCGGGCGGACGGATCACTCGGACAGCAACAGAGCAGAGCTCTTGAACGGATGGCCAAAAGTAAAGATAGAATAAACGAGAGAAACACACACGAGATTTTTAACGTGGAAAGACCCTTCTTCAACTAAGGAAAAAACCACCAAAGAATACACTATAAACAATTAATTGTTTATAAGAATGTTAGCTACACAAAACCCAAACAAAAGAAAACAATCACAAGTGTATATCACTCAATCTCTCTCTAAAAAGTGTCTCTCTCTATGTTTACAACAAGGCTTGCCCATAGCTCTCTTAAAGTATGTTCCAAGTGATTGCTTCTCACACTTCATGGCATTCCAAGACCAGACTCTCCAATAAGGGCACAAGCCTATATATACACATGAGGCCTAGTGGTCGGCCAGCCACCCTAGCAGTAGGGTGGCAGGACCGCGCTTCCTAGGCCTGCTACGGCATGTGCACACCCGGCGTGTCAGAATGGCAGGCCTGACATCCTTAGAAGTTATAGCCGCCTCAACCTTCAATCAAAGTGGGTTAACTGCCTACCTACAAAACGCGACTACATCAGGCCTACGGAGAGAGAGAGTCAACGCCTAGGCTTTTAGAGTCCTCGTCCATGTCCTCAACTACCTCCCAGACATGTCTCCTTCAACGAGTCCTCGTCCGTCTTAACAGGCTTCTCGGACCACTCCAAAAGTCCGCGTCCATTTTTCCTTTTGAGTCTGCGGATAAAAATACCATGAAGGAAGTGATCCCAACATGTCCATCACCCCGATAAACTTGCTAATCTGAAAATGTGGTGAGTTGTAAAGTTGAACAAAGAGCTTGGCAATATATATAAAATACATAGCAAACATAATAATATGATAAAGAGGGTATTGAAAATAACTTAAATATGTGGAAACTTTTGAACCAAAGGTCAGCAAACATCCCACTGGCAAGGATCATATGTCACAGTTATTACTTGTAGGTAGGCCCTTCCAAACCTTCACGTACAACTAATATAGTGAATATGTTATGGGCTATATTAATCGTCAATTGCCTTATAATGATTTGCTTGATAATTAAAATCTCTACAAAAAGAGCTTAATTTAGAATAGAGGAAGCCATTTACATATAGCATGAAAATTCATGTAGTGATTATCATGATTTGAACAATAATATATACGTACAAAGGTTCCAACACAAAATTTTAGGACTAGCCAGAGTTTCTAGAATTTCAGCAATTGAAGAAAAACTCAGCCATGCATGCCGACCAAACTCAGGAATAATTAAACACTCTAGTGGTTGAAGAAATTTACATAGCATAAAAATTCATGTAGTGATTATCATGATTTGAACAATAATATATGCGTACAAAGGTTCCAACACAAAATTTTAGGACTTAGACAGAGTTTCTAGAATTTCAGCAATTGAAGAAAAACTCGGCCATGCATGCCGACCAAACTGAGGAAGAAGTATAAATAAACACTCGAGTGGTTGAAGACAAGTGACCTCAAAATTTAACTCCTAAGAAATCATGAGTTTTTTCTTCAACAAATTGCCCCTTACATAACATGGCCGTGTCAGAAAGCAGGCATCATTTGACGCGGCATCTATGGAGTTCGAACGTCATGGTTTTAAGAACTCTTGCATTCGATAGCCACCTAGAGCGGAGCTTGAACGCCATCAATCTAGAATACTCCTGTTTGAATGCCACCTAGAAAGGAGCTCGAACGCCACGGTTCTAGAACTCCGCGCCGAAGACATCAAACATCGCAAGTCTGGGAAGGAAGCCCATTTTCGTTTGACCAAAACTTCAAACCAACAATGAGAGGAAATTTGACGTGGTTCATAACAATAAAGACAGCCTTCTAATACCTTCAGGGACATACCCAATATTGAAATTACTTCGAAGACAACCATAAGACCCAAACACAATTTACGCACATTTTCGAATTCAAATTACCCAAATTAAGACTCGGGCATTATAGGTTGACTTGCTGAGGAAATCAAAGGAAAATCAAGATTCGTTTTCCTTCTGGATACGTTCTGTGGGATGAAAAATGGTTCAAGAGATAGGTTTCCTTCATTTACCATACACGATTTCTTGCAATAGCATCTAAATTTGTTATTTAGCAGGCCTGGAAGCAGTTCATATTGACTGATGAATGTGCTCTATCTTTAGGTTCACCGAGCAAGTATTCCTGCTTGTTTGGAATTTCATCATTTTCCTTATTTTTTCACTAAATGTAGCCAGATGTCATTTTAAAGCAATGAGGATGCTGTATTTTTCCATGAAAAAGCAAAAATCCATCTCTCATTGGCGCTCGGACTCAGAAGATATTATTTCGAACTACAGGATGTTAGCTTGTCTGATGACATTTTTTTTTTTACTTGAGCTGCAGGATAAGAGTTTGTCTGATGGCATATTTTTTCTAGAGCTGCTCAGCGCTGTACAGCCTAGAGTAGTAAATTGGAGCCTTGTCACAAGGGGACAAAATGGTATATTTCTCTTAAGCTTTTTGTGATACAGCTCCTGAAGTTGTTAGTCATATTCACGCATTGTGTGTCACCTTTCTGATTTTTTCACTTCATTTCTTAAGTTCTATGTTGTAGTGATCAGCTATTACCTTACATTAGTTTCTTAGAATATCATGTGCATTAAATTTTTCTAAATGGTGATTGTCATTATAAAGAAAGAATAAAGGAAAGGTCTTTCTAGATTATGGGGGTGGTTCCATTATAAGCAAATATAGTTTGATCTTTGACCCACTTTCACACAGCAATGGAGAATGTGGTTACATCATGGATGAAAATACGGGTATCAGTATCAGTATGAGTAACGACTATTTTGATATTGGGTATATCGAATCTGTCGGGAAAAACTTTTTTCAAGAATTATAGGCTAATGGTGCCGATATATCAGCCAAATATCAGATGTATTAGCCGATATTTAGAATATCGACGATATGTTGCGATATATGGTTGATTCAGATGTATTGTCGCGTTATCAAGAAGTATTGATATCGAAAGGTCTAATATTGATACATGCCAACTGATATTATCATCTATGGGATTTTTACTTGTCTATTGCATCGATACTTTTCCAGTTATTTGCATTCACATCGTCATCCTGCATTTCAAATGACTTGTTGCTCAAATTTCAATATTCAAGATCTCATTTATAGTGATTAATAGCCAAAGATGTGCTAAGTTCTATAGTCCGATTAGTTTCTTGTCATTTAATGGCTGATTTGGTTCTAGAAAAATGTTTAAGAAAGGAAAAAAAAATTTTAAAAAATATTACTATGTGTTTTGATACTTGAAAAATTAAAAAAAAAATAAAGCAGATGAAAAAAGCTCAAGTAAAATTATTCATTTATGTAATTTCACTTTCCTCTTGGAATTATTTTTCCTAACTTTTTTTTTTATTTCCTTAAAATTTTTCTAGATCCAAACAACCTATTAATATCCAATTTTCTTAAAAGCTTAGATAGGTTTAAATCGGGTAGTATGTGACTATGTTGAACTAGTGTCTTTAATGGTGGGATATCATCTTGTTCATTTAAGCAGGGTTGAAAGTTGTTTAGGTACATATACTTGGTCGATGGAATGAAATTTAGGCTAGATCATTATATTAAAGTTGTTTAGGTACATTTGCTGTTGGCGGTATGAAATTTATACTAGATCAATATATGACTTGGTAGCTTGGGTTTGGGATATTTTGATTAATGTTTTATAGGTATGAAATTTATACTGCATCAATATAAGCTTAATGTTTGGGATACATTAATTATCCCAATATGTTTTAGGTCTGGGATATAGCCTAATTATCCCAATATAGCCTAATTAAGTAGCAGGAAACTTTTCCATTATGAAATAATAAAAAAGCATAATGGGAGAACACTTACGCAAGGGAATGCATTTTTGGAAGATTATGTGGTTGATTGGTATATTGAAGTTGGTCATATGCAAAAAACAGAGATGAAGTGGGTCAATAAGTTTGATTTTTTGAATTCTTTACGAATTTCAACCGAATAATGACCTTGTATGTATCTACATGCATATACAAGAGTCGGCTATAAAAGTATGTCACCTAACCAAACACGCACTATTTCAAAGCTGGTCAAAAATGGGTGTCAACACAATCACATCGGAGAAGTGATTTGAGCTAACCAAAGGTGGCTCGAAGAGTCGGCTACAAGAGTCGGCTATAACAGTATGTCACCTAACCAAACACGCACTATTTCAAAGCTGGTCAAAAATGGGTGTCAACACAATCACATCGGAGAAGTGATTTGAGCTAACCAAAGGTGGCTCGAAATTGCATGAAGGTGGAGCATGTGAGACCTACCTGTTTTAAGTGTAACCAATTAAGGTGATGAGGTTGTATCAAAAGATGCTTTAGTGTTCAAATTCATGTCTTAGTGGTAGAAGCAAAAGCTCCACATCAAAAAAACATATACAAGAGTCGGCTACAAAAGTATATCACCTAGCCAAACACGCACTATTTCAAAGCTGGTCAAAAATGAGTGTCAACACAATCACATCGGAGAAGTGATTTGAGCAAACCAAAGGTGGCTCGAAATTGCATGAAGTTGGAGCATGTGAGACCTACTTGTTTTAAGTATAACCAATTAAGGTGATGAGTTTGTATCAAAAGATGCTTTAGTGTTCAAACTCATGTCTTAGTGGTAGAAGCAAAAGCTTCACATCAAAAAAACATATAAATAAAGGTGGCATTTGCACAACTAGGTGCAAGCCATAAGTGCCCAAGTAATAAATTCTCAACAACCTAAGTTGTTTGGCCTTGTAGCAGGGATAAATATCACTCCTGATGTGAGCCGGAGGTGATTAAGTGCTAAGAGATGTGAGTACTAATCTGGGAGAATGAGAAGTTCTTATACCTAGGGAGTTAAAGGTAAGTGTCATCAAATACAGACTATTACCATTTTTACCAAAAAGTAAGTTTTCAATGGGAAGTACATTGGAATACCACGAGGCCCAATTGAAGTGGTTTTGGCAGCCAGCATGAGAAGTTCTTATGACTAAGGAGTTAAAGATAAGTTTTATCAAAATATCAACTATCACCATTTTTACTGTAAAATAAGTTCTGAATGGGTATTTTGTAGCCAGAGTGATAAGCTCTTATAACTACGGAGTTAAAGATGAGTATAATCAAATAACAATTATTATCGTTTTTACTAAAAAATAAGCTCTAGATGGGTAGTTTATCAAAATACACAAGGCCTAATTGAAGAGCTGTTTGCAGCCAGGGTAGGGAGATATGCACAAAATCAAATATATGTTTAATGTGTAGTTCCTTTTTCGGTAATCTGTATATCTGCTATTTGGATATTTTATGTCTAATTGTAGTCCCTTTGGTAATTCACCCTTCTTAAAGCTTGTGGGGCAACATGTTATTCTGTTCATAAATAGTTTCCTCTACTCCTTATCTTCTGGGAGATTGAGATCTTAGACCTGCTTTTAAGGAAGAATAAAGGTAAAACTGAATATTAAGCCGGTTGTCATGGGGATAATTACAGGTAAAACATGATATTTCAGTTACTAATGTCTTCTATGATACGTGTTTGCTGGCTTTCATCGAAGATCTTAGATCAAGGGAAGAAAGCCTGTGGCCTAGTTTCCAATGGGTAGCTAAAAGGTTTTGATGTAATAATAGAGTTGTCGTATGATATGGTGATTTTGGGTTATAGTGATGGAAATAGTATATACATGAAGTTTAAAAACCAGGTTGGCCCTTCCTTGAACCCGTGCATATTGGGAGCTCCATGCAACTCGGCTGCCCTCTTTCTCTAGAATTTGTATAATTGTATATCTAACTGACTGCTTTAAAGAAGCAACTTAAGTAATTAATTCACCTTTCATATGGTTCCTCTAGATGTCATGAAAAAATAATGAACTACAAATCCATGTCCTCAGCCAGATTATTAAGAGTTCAGGCATCCAAGAAGCAGCAGCCCTTTCACCTAAGATCTGAAACTGTTAGATGTAAATCCAACCGTGTAATTTATTTTAAGAAAAACAGTTTTTATAGAAGTTTTTTTAAACTAAAAAAATATATGGATAGTTTGATTTACAATCAATGATCTTAGATGTGAGACAAAGGAGTTTTGCCTCAAGGGTGAGGCGCAGCCCCTTGATTTAAGATTATTAATGACCAATTCAGATCCTTTTTAGATTTTCTAGCTTTACTTAGCTATTTTCTGCAGTTGTCTTCTTTTTGCATAAACTTAGGCAACTTTCGGTTTAGTTTCACATAAAGACTGTTGTTAGAATAACAAAGAGGAAAATCTCTCAAAAGTTGATGAAATTATGCTTATAATCTATGCTTTTTGTGGTATTCTCTGTGCTAGATTTTACAAATAATGTTTCTTTATGTCCACTGTACTACTACTATGGTTGAAGAAGCTTCCGTCAATCTTACCCTATCTGAATAATGCATTACAGATGAGGAGAAAAAGATGAATGCCTCCTACATCATCAGTATTGCGAGGAAGCTTGGATGTTCAATATTTTTGCTTCCGGAAGATGTAACTGAGGTATCAAGCAGTGCTTATTCGTGTTAACATATCGTGTTGGTGTTGTGTCAAGATATGGGCGTAATAGAATATATACAAACCCGATACAGTTATAGTCATATCTATAAACCCAAACACAACTAAATAAGTGAATGACACGATAGGCATAACTATTAAAAGGTCTTATTTGTGTGACACAATAATATATATTTAATATGTTAATATGTTACATCAACTTGCTAATGACATAAATCCATTTAATACGAGCTTATACTTTATAAATATATCACCCTGCTAATGAGACAAACCCATTACTATAAATTGAAACTTTCTGATTCCATGTCGTATCTAATATTATATATTCTTTAACCTTAATAGCACGCAAAATGATGAGTTATCTTTCCGGTCGTATAATTAGGGTGAATGTTATTGATGATATGTACATGAGCAACATAGGATACAGTTTGATATCTTCTGTAATTTAGTATGCTGGTTTGGTTGGACATTGAAAATTCTTAGAGCTAGCCATGGCACCTAAGAGGGGGACTCGCTGCCCTCTTAGTCAATCGAATGCCATTTAACGGTTTCAGGTTAGGGATTTCATGCTTTGTCAATGGGTTGTGAACGTATAGGTATGGCACATAGCATAGCCGGTTAACATGCAATGCCTCGCTCTAATGTGGAAGGAGAGCCGTGGCATAATGATAGAGTTGTCGTTGTGTAATTTGATAGTCACGGATTTTGATTCATATAAAACGGCATTTTACATAAGACAATGTAAAAACCGAAAGGAGTCCATTTTTCCCGTACATTGCGTGTAAAGGGAGTTTCACGCACTAGGATGGAGTAATGTTCTATCTATCCATCCATACAAATGTCTACAGAATGATGTAAGTTGTTGAGAGCTTTAGTATAATGGTAGAGTTATCGTCTTTGACTTAGCACCGGTTTCAATATTGAAAATGACTCTCATAATATGGGGTAAAATATATCAAATAATAAGCCCAAAAGTAGTTTGCCTTTCTTCTAGAGCCCATGCTTGTGCACTGGAATTTTTTTTGGTCTTGCTCTCATGTCCAATTTGTACTCCTTAAAAATCGTAATTCGTTTTGAGTTTTGATCATTTTCGCGTTATATTTCTTCAGGTGAACCAGAAGATGATCCTCACATTGACGGCGAGCATCATGTATTGGTCCTTGAATCAACCCGTAGAAGAGAAAAACTCGAGTTCTTCGGACAGCGAGAACGGAAGCCAATCCGAAACGACGTCGATCTCAACGTTGGATGACGCTACGTCTGAATTATCGCTATAATAGACTTGTGATTTCATACATATAACAGAGGGTGTTATGTTCCATGATTCTTTTCTCCATTCCAAATGCTTGCTTTGAGCCTCATCTTGTTTGTCAAAGAAGAAAAAAAAAAAAAAAAAATCTGAGAGATTTGTGAATAGTTCAGATTTTGCTAAAGCAAAGAAATCAGATGAGATATGTCCTTATTTTTTTTGAAATCAGATGAGATATGTCCTTATTTT
>JAODPA010151634.1:0-14928 GCA_025585075.1 Nepenthes mirabilis
ACCTAAAATCAATATTCAGGCGGCCGAGCGGGCGCACCTTGGACGCCGACCCATCAGATCAAAATATTCTCCAATTAATATTCTCACTACGCTACCCTGTTTAATTATCTTATTGCGAATCATCCTATTGAGATTTCACCGCCATATCAAATTCAGTTTGACGCCCCCACGATTCTCTAATCAATTTTTACTAAGGTTTTGATACAAATCTTAAATCACAATCAAATTTTAAAATTAGAATAATTTATATTCTCGCTATTTCATTAGTAAGTCGACAAATTAACATATTTTCCAAAATACACAGCCCATATCACACACCCGGAATATACGGCAACCCCGATTAAAACAATCGTAGGATAGTCATACCACGAAGATGAATCTTGCAATCATCCAACTACAATCACATTCAAAACTACAATCATAACGATCACCCAAAGATTCGACATAGCTTTCGATTATCCTGCCGTTAACCTCAAAATTCGATTACTGAGCAACTCAAAATCCCGTTAGCATACCAATGAGCCAACTAATCCAATCCGAAGACATCTTCTATGATTAAGATATGTGGGTCACTCTAATTGTCCTGAAATAAAACCATAAGAACATTATATTTCATAAACTCATAACTCCAATACATCGGATACAATTCTGTCTCCCAATTTAAGAATATGACATCCTATCACTCAAGTATTGGACCTACTCATGATTTACCTTTCATGTCTCCTACGAGACTTCGAGGACATACTGTGTCTAAAGACTCGCAGTATCAATTGTCAGCATTGATGTCCGCTTTCCTTAAGAGGCACGGAGGTTCACCTTCCCAATCTTTAAACAGATAAATCCACATGTAACATCATATGATCATCTTTTCCTTAGTGATACAACTATTCTGGCTCTTAAAATCTTAGATAACAGCTATCTTCAAAGACAATACCCATAAGTTCTCAAAGCAGAAACTTCAATTGCTAATTCCAACCTACACGTAGAGTAACTCTAATTATGAACTTCTCCCCCACTTAATCCGAGGGTAGCCACCAATCATGATGCGAGAGTAACATAATCCTATCCTTTCTCAAAAGCATTACATCCTACGATGATTTACCAGACCCATCAGGGGTCAACCAAAATAATATGAACGTTAATTAATCCTTTTTAGTCCCTAGAAACTATCTTTTCATCTTTCATTCTTACAATTACAAATCTCTTATAAGTTAAATGTCTCACTGACACTGTAATCCTCAAGGAATACTTGTCAGGTCAATAAATAACTTCGGTTAGACCCAAAATGACTATATGCTTCCACGGCACCAATCGGTCTTGTGAGGACCCGGAATCGAAAGCGTGATAACTAGATGTAATTAAGATGAATAATATCATTAAGAGGCTAAGCATGTGATGAACAAGTGTTAGTTGAAAGCAAAAAGTGGGTAAAATACCCGAGTTCAGCAAGTAGCCGAACGGCGCCTGCTGCGCGCCCGAGCGGCTGCAGCAAGCAGAAAAACCAGTACCAGCCCCACTTGCCGCGCGCCTGCTGGCTGCTCGGGCGTGAAAAACAGAATGTAGCCCGCTCGACGCTCGCCTGCTGGCTGCTCAAGCGTGAAAAATAGAATGTCGCTCGCTCACTGAGCGCTCGATAGCGCTCGAGCGCGAAGAGCAAGGACACGGCTAGCTCGCTGGGCGCTCGACGTGCACTTGAGCGTTAGCCCGACTTTTTCCACGCACTAAATCTCGTTTTGTTATAAATGAAGGGAAAAAGGTAAAGGGAGAGAGAGAGAAGGCACTCACGCACGAAGGAGAGGAAAAAGAAGAAGAAGAGAGGAGAAGAAGGGGAAAATCTCTAGTTCCAACCAACACCTGGTAAAATAACGGTAGATCGGGCCAAGGCAAGTGTACTTCGGATGTTGTTTTTCATTTTTATCGTTTCTCTTGCTTTAAAGTTAATGAAAATGTTATGAAAATGATGTTGATGCATGTTTAAAGTACATGAAGCATGTTTCCTTCGATTACTCGGTTAGATTTTGTATTTATCCATGTTTATTGCAAGTTTTGGCTTCGATTTCGTAAATAAACATGAAAATAGTGTTCAACTTGTCTTGAAAAGTATGTGATGAAACCCTAACTCGAAAATGTTGTGTAGTTTGAGTAAATTGCATGATTTAATGTATATGCATGGCATCTATGACATTAATTTTATGAAATATGTACATGTAAGAGAACGATTTGAGTCTAAAGATTTTGGTGAAGCCCTATGTACGAAAATGAAGAGGTTTTGATGAGTTTTAACCGTAGCTTCTGTTATATGAAAGTTAATTGACATCGAAATGAAGCTTCTAGTATAATTTATTTCTGAAAATATGTACCGACCTGTACCGAGGAAATTTCCATGTATACTTAATGTTAGCTGAAAGTATATTGTGAGAGTCTGATTTCAAAAAAGGGGTTTTCTATAAAGAGATGATTTCCGTTACAGTTATTTTAGGACCCTGGACTGACTAGAGTCCGGATAGGTTCTCCG
The DNA here is from genome assembly GCA_025585075.1 of Nepenthes mirabilis. Classification (NCBI taxonomy): domain Eukaryota; kingdom Viridiplantae; phylum Streptophyta; class Magnoliopsida; order Caryophyllales; family Nepenthaceae; genus Nepenthes; species Nepenthes mirabilis. The sequence continues at coordinate 2,516 of JAODPA010151634.1, forward strand.
GCATGCCTTAGGACTTTACGGTGGTAATCAAGGATAACTCTGTCCATAGAGTTATTTGTGGTTCGCCCTGCCCTCGGGGCGTTACGGTCAGGAGGAATTATCGTTACCGGCCTATCTTCGGGTGGCATACTGTACCGATCCCGTGAGATGGGATACCCATATGACAGTTACCGGTCTTAGATTGTGTGGAGTGAACACAATCTATCCTCGATTATTCGCCCCCTCAGCTAGTAGGATATACTGGCAGGGTCTGTACCGATATGTTACGAAGTTTCGTTTACTGTTTTACCAAAATGTTATGTTACCATACCGATTACCGAATATGAAGTACCGATTACCGATATGTTAAGTTATGAAGTATCGATGACTGTTTACAGATTACGGAATACCGTGCACCGATTATTGCTTACCGTTTTTCGTTTGTTAATTAACGGTTACTGATTTCTGTTTACCGACTACTGATTCTGATTCTAAAGTATAACATTGTCAAAGTATGTTTTCTCTATTTTCAGGATGATATTCTGATTATCCGTTCTGTTTATACATAGTTACATGACCGTTCTGCATCATCGTTTTACTGCTCATGTGCATGTACCTTGCTGGGCCTCGACTCATTGTTTTATTATTTTTTTCCCCTCAGATGAGATAGTAGAGTTACTACCTGATGAGAAAGAGTAGACAGAAAGGTGTTGTTTGAAGACTTTTGGGAGCCTTAGCGCATTGGAGCTATTTTTGAAGAGCTTGTCGATGTGAAGGCTGAGCTGGAATTGTGATTTTTGTGTACTGACTTTATGTTTATGGATGTTCTAGAACATGTAAATTTTTGTACGAAAAGTATATGATATGTCTGACTGTAAAAAGAAAAAGTTATACTACTGCAGGTTATTAGTTTACTTTCGCTCTGAACTCTTGATTTACCGTACAGGTTCTAGATGGCATCTCGTTATTGTACTGTTAGCATAGTTGATGTTTTTGTAGATTTGTGCCATGGATGGCACATGTGATCCTGTGTAAGTATGTTATAGGGAGAATCGTTTTAATAGTCTCGTTAATTACATTTCTATCCTGACGGAAGTTTTTGAGGAAAAAAAAATCTATTCCGTCATATTTGGTATCAGAGAATTGAGATGCCTTAGGAATTGATCGACCGAAAAGCGGAAGGATAGGATTGAATTTCTGAATAGAATTTCTGTAGGAATAAGTAGAAGAAGTTAAGACAGTTAGGACCCTTAAGAAATTGATTCCTAAGCTTGGGTAGATATTCCTTAAAGTTGTTAAATATTTCCTTCTTATTCCATTGAATCTTTGACCTTATAGTCTTGTGTTTACCTTGATTATAGGATGGCAAGTAGAAGAGGTGGAAGGAATGGCCGCAGTGGCGTTAGCACGCCTTATGATAGAGAGGCCGCTTACATTGATCTATTAGAGAGGATGACCAATGTAGTAGAATCTATTGAGCAAAAGCACATGGCCCCGAATCCTGCACTCGGGCCAGCTCCGGCACTTTCTGGTCCTATAACATATGATAGATTCATAGCTGAACAAGCACCGGGCTTCCTAGGAAAGCCGGATCCAGCAGAAGCAGACGTATGGTTGAAAAGAATGAAGAAGATATTTGCTATGCTTGGCTATTCTGATTGAGAAAAAGTCACCTTTGCGGCGTACAAGCTGGAAGGTGTAGCTGATAGTTAGTGGGATATGCAGAAAAGGGCGATGGGAGTGCCCAATGAAGCCATTACCTGGAAAATGTTTGAAGATGCATTTTTGGAGAAGTATTTCCCATCCAATCTTCGAGACCAGAAGGAGCAAGAGTTTATAAGACTGAGACAAGGGAGCATGACCGTCAAAGAATATGATGCCAAGTTCACTAAACTGTCCCGTTTTGCACCATTTTATGTAGAGGACGAGCAAAGAAAAGCAAAAAAGTTCCTGCAAGGGTTGCGGGATGACATTAGAAAGTTGTTGTCTGTTCTAAAGCTTCAAACTTATGCTGAGATCCTAGACCGAGTAGTGATTTATGAAAAGGAGGCGGAGATAGAGAGATTATTCGCAAAAAGGACCGCCATCCGAGCAGGAGTAAGTACCGGATCAGTTGCGGGGTCTTATGGACCGTCCAAGAAGACCAAGGCGGCTGACAAAGGAAAGAGTATTGTACCGGCTCGGTCAGTAACCGGTACTAGAGCGTCGGCTGATGACTGCACCTTCTGTGGAAGGAAACACCCGGGACAAGAATGCCGTAAGATGTCGGGAGCCTATTTCAGATGTCGGCAGCAGGGCCACATTCTCAGAAACTGGCCACTACCTCCGAGGATGGAAGGAAAGAAGCTTGCTGTATCGGCAAGGGCCTTTGCGGTGGCTGTTCAAGATCCGGAGGCCTCTCCGAATGTTGTGGAAGGTACCCTTTTTATTTGTGGAGTTTCTGTATCCATATTATTTAACTTGGGGTCTACCCATTCCTTCGTTTCCCCGCAATTTGCGTGCTGTATCGTATCTGCCCCATGTGTCTTGGATTGTGAATTATCTGTGTGTACTCCCACCGGATCATCTGTGATTACTGATGTGATGTATCCAGAATGTATGATTGAGGTGAATGGGAACCATTTGGTTGTGGATTTAGTATTGTTAGACATGGGTGATTTTGATGTGATCCTAGGAATGGACTGGCTGGCTAAATACCATGCCAGTATTGACTGTTTCCTGAAGCGGGTTTGTTTTAACATCCCTGGGATGGAGCCCTTTTTCTTTCAAGGCATTAAGAAAAAGGGGGTACCTATGTTGATCTCTGCTCTACATGCTAAGCACTTGATGAGAAGTGGATGTAGAGCTTATTTGGCATATGCCTACACTACTGGAAGTCATAGTGTGCCGGCCAAGGATATCCTGGTTGTTTGTAACTTTGAGGATGTATTTTCAAAAGAGTTACCTGGATTGCACACAGGGAAATTGAGTTTAAAATTATTGTTGTTCCTGGTGTTAGTCCGGTTTCTAAGTCCCCCTATCGTATGGCTCCGGCTGAAATGAAGCAGTTGAAGTTGCAACTACAGGAGCTGTTAGACAAGGGTTTTATCAGACCGAGTGTATCTCCTTGGGGTGCACCGGTGTTGTTCGTAAGGAAGAAAGATGGATCTTTGCGATTGTGTGTTGACTATCGTGAGTTGAATAAGATCACGATTAAAAATGAATACCCTCTACCGCGCATTGATGATTTGTTTGATCAGTTGTAAGGATCTCGAGTGTTTTCAAAGATTGATTTGAGGTCCGATTATTACCAACTGAGGATCAAGTCGGAGGATGTAGCTAAAACAACTTTTCAGACACGTTATAGCCATTATGAGTTTCTTGTTATGCCTTTTGGCCTTATAAATGCTCCAGCTGCTTTTATGGATTTGATGAATAGGATTTTTAGGCCGTACTTGGATAAATTTGTGGTGGTATTTATCGATGATATCTTGATTTATTCAAAGGATCATGAGGAGCACAAAATTCATTTGAGGAAGGTACTTCAGGTGCTCCGCGATGAGAAATTGTATGCCAAGCTGAGTAAGTGTGAGCTTTGGCTCGAGAAGGTGATGTTTTTGGAACATGTGATTTCTGATGGTGGCATTTCTGTGAATCTTAAGAAAATAGAGGCTGTTACGAGTTAGAGCAGACCAGCTTCGGTGACTGAGGTTAGGAGTTTTCTGGGTATGGCAGGATATTGCAGGCGCTTTGTAGAGAATTTCTCTCAGATTGCTATGCCTCTGACTCGGTTGGTATAGAAAGAGGCTAAGTTTGTGTGGACAGAAGAGTGTGATCTGAGCTTCCAGGAGCTAAAGGATCGTTTGACCACCGCTCCGGTGCTGATTATTCCAGAGGGTTCTGGAGGCTTTGAGGTGTATTGCGACGCCTCTAAGGCGGGTCTAGGGTGTGTACTGATGCAACACGGTAAATTCGTGGCATATGGGTCTAGACAATTGAAGGTGCATGAGAAAAATTATCCTACCCATTATGTTGAACTTGCTGCTGTGGTATTTATATTAAAAATTTGGAGACATTATCTATATGGCGAGAGGTTCCTTGTGTATTCTGATCATAAGAGTTTGAAGTACTTACTCTCACAAAAGGAACTCAACGTGAGGCAAAGGAGATGGCTCGATTTCCTCAAGGACTATGATTGCGAGATACAATACAAGCCGGGGAAAGCCAATATAGTAGCAGATGCACTAAGTCGCCGATCGGGTTATGTGGCGCACCTATAGGTTAAACAGATGGAGATGTTTGATTACTTGAAGCAGTGCGATATCCAACACTATGCTAAAGGTAATAGGATGCTCCTATCATATTTTCAGATTCAACCAGAGGTAGTTAGTGAAGTTAAGGAGAAGCAAGTGAATGATCCATTCATCATGGATATTGTTAGTGATTTGAGCAAGGAGTCTCGAGCTGATTTTAACATCCGGGCTGATGGGGTGTTAAGATTTAGAGATCGATTATGTTTACCGGATGATAAAGGTTTGAAGGAGAAAATCTTGAAGGAGGCTCATCGATCTAGGTATACAATCCACCCGGGAATGAATAAAATGTATCAGGATTTAAAAAAGACCTTCTGGTGGAGGAACATGAAGAGAGATATCATGGCCCATGTAGAGAAATGCCTAGTGTGTCAGCAACTGAAGGCTGAGAGGAAGAAGCCTTCTGGTCTGTTACAGCCAATGCCAATCCCGAGCTGGAAATGGGAAGACATTGCTATAGACTTCGTATCGGGTTTGCCGAGGACTCCTAGGAATCATGACGCCGTGTGGGTTATAGTTGATTGGCTGACAAAATCAGCCCACTTTTTGGCGATCAGGATGACCTATTCGTGTGATAGATTAGCTCAGTTGTATGTGAATGAGATTGTGAGGCTTCATGGATTTCCTGCCTCTATTGTGTCTGATAGAGATCCCCACTTTGTCTCGAGGTTCCGGGAGAACTTGCATAAGGAATTGGGGACAAAGTTGAAGTTCAGTACTACGTATCACCCCCAGACCGATGGCCAATCTGAGCGTACCATTCAGATTCTCGAGGACATGTTGAGGGCCTCTATTTTGGAGATGAAAGGAACATGGGATACTTACTTGGCGCTAGCTGAATTCGCTTATAATAACAGCTACCAAGCTAGTATCGGCATGGCACCGTTTGAGGCATTGTATGGGAGAAAGTGTAGGTCACCTATTCATTGGGAAGAAACTAGAGACAAAAGGGATTTGGGCCCGAAAATTGTAAAAGAAACAGTAGAAAAGATTAAGGCGATTCACGATAATCTGAAGGTTGCTTAGAACCGACAGAAGAGTTATGCGGACAAGCAAAGGATAGAATTGAGTTTCGAGGTAGGAGATCTTGTGTTTCTAAAGGTCTCGCCATCCAAGGGCATATTTCGATTTGGAGTAAAGGGGAAGTTGAAGCCCCGGTTCATTGGCCCTTTTGAGATTCTGGAAAGGGTCGGTGGGGTAGCCTACAGGTTGGCATTACCACCAAATCTTATGGGTGTACACGATGTATTTCATGTATCGATGCTGCGGAGATATGTCCATGATCCAGCGCTCGTGATTGACTATGGCTCTTTGTCTATTGACAAGGACTTGTCCTACATTGAGGAGCCACTGGAAATTTTGGACCGAAAGGATCAAAGGTTGCGGGCGAAGTCCATTCCCCTGGTGAAAGTGCTTTGGAGAAATCACTCGCTAGAGGAGGCCACTTGGGAGTGCGAAGAGGAGATCTGAAGCAAGTATCCTCACTTGTTCCCTTGAGGTATGTAGTTTACTCAATTTCGAGGACCCGAAATTGGGGGAGAGTGTGAGGACCCGAAACCGAAAGCGTGATAACTAGATGTAATTAAGATGAATAATATCATTAAGAGGCTAAGCATGTGATGAACAAGTGTTAGTTGAAAGCAAAAAGTGGGGGAAAATGCCCGAGTTCAGCAAGCAGCCGAATGGCGCATGCTGCGCGCCCGAGCGGCTACAGTAAGGGGAAAAACCAGTAGCAACCCCGCTCGCCGCGCGCCTGCTGGCCGCTCGGGCATGAAAAACAGAATGTAGCCCACTTGATGCTCGCCTGCTGGCCGCTCGAGCGCGAAAAACAGAATGTCGCCTGCTCGCTGAGCGCTCGAGCGCTCAGCGAAGGACACGGCCCGCTCACTGGGCGCTGGATGTGCGCTCGAGCGCCAGCCCAACTTTTTCTGCGCTCTGAGTTTCATTTTGTTATAAATGAAGGGAAAAAGGTAAAGGGAGAGATAGAGAAGGCACTCACGCACGAAGGAGAGGAAAAAGAAGAAGAAGAGAGGAGAAGAAGGGGAAAATCTCTAGTTCCAACCAACACTCGGTAAAATAACGGTAGATCGGGCCAAGGCAAGTGTACCTCGGACGTTGTTTTCCGTTTTTACCGTTTCTCTTGCTTTAAAGTTAATGAAAATGTTGTGAAAATGATGTTGATGCATGTTTAAAGTACATGAAGCATGTTTCCTTCGATTACTCGGTTAGATTTTGTATTTATCCATGTTTATTGCAAGTTTTGGCTTCGATTGCGTAAATAAACATGAAAATAGTGTTCAACTTGTCTTGAAAAGTATGTGATGAAACCCTAGCTCGAAAATGTTGTGTAGTTTGAGTAAATTACATGATTTAATGTATATGCATGGCATCTATGACATTAATTTCATGAAATATGTACATGTAAGAGAACGATTTGAGTCTGAAGATTTTGGCGAAGCCCTATGTACGAAAATGAAGAGGTTTTGATGAGTTTTAACCTTAGCTTCTGTTATATGAAAGTTAATTGACATCAAAATGAAGCTTCTAGAATAATTTGTTTCCGAAAATATGTACCGACCTGTATCGAGGAAATTTCCATGTATACTTAAAGTTAGCTGAAAGTATATTGTGAGAGTCTGATTTTAAAAAAGGGATTTTCTATAAAGAGATGGTTTCTGTTACAGTTATTTTAGGACCCTAGACTGACTAGAGTCCTGATAGGTTCTCCGGCATGCCTTAAGACTTTACGGTAGTAATCGATGATAACTCTATCGATGGAGTTATTTGCGGTCCGCCCTGCCCTCGGGGCGTTACGGTCAGGAGGAATTACCGTTACCGGCCTACTTTCGGGTGGCATACCGTACCGATCCCGTGAGATGGGATACCCATATGACAGCTACCGGCCTTAGATTGTGTGGAGTGAACACAATCTATCATCGATTATTCGCTCCCTCAGCTAGTAGGGTATACTGGCAGGGTCTGTACTGATATGTTACGAAGTTCCGTTTACTGTTTTACCGAAATGTTATGTTACCGTACCGATTACCGAATATGAAGTACCGATTACCGATATGTTAAGTTATGTAGTATTGATGACTGTTTAGAGATTACTAAATACCGTGCACCGATTACTGCTTACCGTTTTCCGTTTGTTAATTTACGGTTACTGATATCTATTTACCGACTACTAATTCTGATTCTGAAGTATAACATTGTCAAAGTATGTTTTCTCTATTTCCAAGATGATATTCTAATTAACCATTCTATTTATGCATAGTTACATGACCATTCTGCATCATCATTTTACTGCTCAGGTGCATGTACCTTGCTGGGTCTCGACTCACTGTTTTATTATTTTTCTCCTTCAGATGAGACAGTAGAGTTACTGCCTGATGAGAAAGAGTAGACAGAAAGGTATTGTTTGAAGACTTTTGGGAACCTTAGCACATTGGAGCTATTTTTGAAGAGCTTGTCGATGTGAAGGCTTAGCTGGAATTGTAATTTTTGTGTACTGACTTTATGTTTATGGATGTTGTAGAACAAGTAAATTCTTGTACGAAAAGTATATGATATGTATGACTGTAAAAAGGAAAAGCTACACTTTTGCAGGTTATTGGTTTACTTCCACTCTAAACTCTAAATTTACCGTACAGGTCCTAGACGGCATATCGTTATTGTACTGTTAGTGTAGTTGATTTTTTTGTAGATTTGTGCCATGGATGGCACATGTGATCCTGTGTATGTATGTTATAGGGAGAATTATTTTGATAGTCTCATTAATTACGTTTCTATCCTGACGAAAGTTTTTGACAAAAAAAAAAAATCTGTTCCGTCACAGGTCTTCCCAATTAGCCATCATTTAAAGTATTATGGATTTCAAAATTATGCTACCAAAGAACCACATGCTTAATAAGGCATTTCCTTAGACTAAACTCGCATTCCCTTCTCAATGGGGCATACGAATTAATAGCCATTCACAAGTTATGATATAATCATCAAACAAATTGCATACACCCTATGTCCTTTTGAATTCATCAATAAAGTCACCTCAACACGGGCCCAAATATGGCCAAAAGATCCATTCAATAAAATTTTATGAGACACCCGTGAACCTACAATATCCAAATGGTGTTTTCGGACTTCGTAGTAGCCGTATCCTTATCCTGAATACCGTCGGGTCTACAATCCCCACTAATCCACAATTAACACACTATGGACCCAAATTGATCTTAGCAATCATCAAGCCTTTATACAGCCCACACAATTCACCTATCCATTCGCCAAGTTCGCTTATCAAATCATTAATCTCTTAGGCAACCCCATTTTCAAAATTCATGAACAACCTTGTTGGCTTATCTCATTTACCTTGAAGGCTCTAGAGTATTCCACTATGGTACAAAACTGATACCTCCTCGGCTTAACATGGAATCCACAACGATTGGTGTCGATTTCGACATAACTTTGAATTACTGACCAAAGATAGATCAGCTTACTCTTCTTTCTGATAACATCCCCAAATATTCACATAACCAAAACCCCTCAATGACCACAAAATGACCTTTGGGCATGGTCACCTATACAAATTGGCCTTAGTGCAAATCCTCATTAACTGATTTGAGGGAAAGATGACACTAATTTATTGATATCTTGATCAATTTCAGACTTATGTTTCAGATTCCACAACCCGATTGTAGGATGCTATCTTAGTAATAGTTCACCCACCAAACTATTACTAAGATCAGATTAAAACCTGATACCTTAGCAAGCTCAAGCTTATGCCCAAGATCTCACAATTCAATTGCAAGATATAATATGATTACCAATCCAATTCAGATTAACTCGACAACTTGCTGACCAAATTATCCATAATGTGACATCAAGATTGGCACCACAAAATGGTTCAGATTAACCCAACCGATTGCATCTATGAATCCAAAAATGTCATAACCCTCGATACCGCTTTTATCAAGCTTAGATCCTTAAATAAGCAAATAAACTTAGGAATCATAGAATCATATATATTTAGGATCCCAAATGATACAGGTGTTGTGACATCAAAATTGAGAAATCTCGTCTTCCATCATGGCGATCAACACAATTTTCTTATGCGCCACCACCATCAAAACTCCGATCCAAGGCATTGGATTTCTTCACTGCTAGGCTAGAGGATACGAACTATCCTTAGTCCAGCGACCAAGCAATCTATGACTTAGATCATAGTCCCAAATCTCTTTGGGAAGACATTTATCTAAGATTTATCCATGTACATCCACCTTAATATATCTTCTATCCTCGCGAATACTTGGTCACCTTTGTCGCTATTGCAAGGCCCAGGTCCCCCAGTTACACATAACTCGAATACACAACACAACATGGGCTCAAAATTTCCAAAATGACACTATGCTACAATATCAAACCTAAAAGCCTTACCTCTTATCACAACAGGCGACATTTAACACCCTGAGTTAATACCTTAGAATCCCGATTTAGACACTGGACCTTTTCACCGTCCGTCCCTAGATAAGGACATTCCTCAATCTTACGATCAAACTAAATCATTATTAAAACATGCTCCTGAGACTCTCACGGAAACAAAGCATTCATCCATAAAGCTTCCATAAACATATAGGACAATATCTCTTAATCCTCAAGGCCCATGATCTTTTCCACATCAACTAACCGAGGTCGACTTCACCTCCTGTCTAACATGGGGCAACACGGCTTATCTTCTATCGGACATGGGATCATCGCAATATCATCTTAAGTCTTAGAATCCACATCTCAACCTCAGTAGGATCTGAGCTACCCAAAAGACCAGACACTTAAGCACCTCCAAATTAATTATGAATTGTCATCCTGAGACTTGGTATGCCCGAAATTAACTCCAATTATACTAACCTTAAGCCATTGACTTCACCCTATTCATCATGCTTGCTAGGTTGATCAAGCAATCCTTCTTAGCAAATTACTAGCCTAAGGACTTCAATCCAGAGCCGATCAAACCTAAACCTCAAACCGAGATTAATTAATTAATCTAGGCCTCGAATCAACACTGACCAATTCAAGAACCCAATTGGTACCAATCAAATTCTAATATTAAGGTGTCTCTATAAAACATCTTCCTCTCGACCTTGTAGTCAGCCACTAATATTAGTAGTCCCCATCTAGGAGCCACTACTAACACTTCCTTGAAATAGGAACAATTCGGATTAGGCCACTCCTAGAACACTAGCTGGGATGCATAAGCTAACCGATTGAACTAAATCATCATTCCTAACTTAGTGTGTAATGCCCAGATCCTAGAATATATATAAAATTCCCGATGTCGAGTTAAAATTATTGAGGAAAAACGAGTTAAGGATAGTAATCCGTTCAACAAGTGTTAACCAGAAGGCGTGGAGAGTAGTAATCCGGTCAACAAGTGTTGACCGGAAGGCATGAAGAATGAGTAATCCGGTCAACGAGTATTGACTGGAAGTCGTGATCCGGTCAACGTAAAATATTAACCTGAAAACGTGAATGGAAGGAAGGACAGAAAAGAGGAATGTAACATGGTCAATGCCAGTTAGTTGACCGGAATGTATTTAAATGAGAAACATCCCCCCTAAATAACCTAGAAATTTAATGAGGAAATTCTTCGGGAGTGTAAAACCATAAATAATATACTCCGAAACACCCCCCTAAATAATCTAAAAATTTAATGAGGAAACTCTTTGGGAATGTAAAGCCATAAATAACATACTCTGAAACATTCCCCCTAGTGTGGCCAAACCCAAACAACAGCTATCAGACCCAAGGCCTATAAAAAAAACTAGAGGGCATGAGAAAGAGGCATGTAATAGAGTTTTCTAGTAAAGGGAGACCAAAAGTTCAAGGAGAAGTAAAAGAAAACCAGGCAAGAATACTCACCCTTATTTTAAGTTCATGATTATGCATGTTTACAACGCAAGTATATCTGATTTTTGATGAACTTATGTTTCAGTATATATGATGTTGTTCTGTTCATATGATTTATGGAAGAATCATTCTTAATCGCATGTTTAAAAAGAAGTCCTGTTATTCATGGTGTTCGGTTTTTATTCTGCTTAAAGTATGATTATTTGTTTATCTATATGAATTGTCCTGTTATTCATGATGTTTGATTTTTATTCTGCTTAAAGTATGATTATTTGTCGATCTATATAAACTTCGATAATTGCATGTTTAAAGAAAAGACTTCCGACCCTTCGGCTTTGAAGAAAAAGAACTCCGGCCTTCAGTAAAAAGAACTCCGGCTTTCAGTAAAAAGAACTCCGGCTTTCAGTAAAAAGAACTTAGGATTTTAGTAAAAAAAACTCCGGCTTTCAGTCAGGAGAACTCCGGCTTTTAGTAAAAAGAACTTCGGCTGTCAGTAAAAAGAACTCTGGCTTTTGAGAAAAGAACTCCGACCTTTTTAAAAAAGAACTCCGGCCTTTTTAGAAAAGAACTCTGGCTTTTGAGAAAAGAACTCTGACCTTTTTAGAAAAGAACTTTGACTTTTTAGAAAAGAACTCCAGCCTTTTTTTAAAAAAAAAGATCTCCGACTTTTGAGAAAAGAACTCTGGCTTTTAAGAAAAAGGACTCCGGCTTTTAAGGAAAATAACTCCGGATTTTGATGAAAGAATCTTCGACTTTAAGATGATTAAAAGGCGATACGGACTTCAATTGTTGAAGTTAAAGAACAAATGCTATAAGAATAAGGAAAATGTATGTAATCCTGACAGTAAGTAGAACTCTACGACTTTCGACTTTCGACTTTCGAACTGCGACAGATAGCCATCAAAAGACATGAACTAAGTACCGAGTTTTCATTAAACTTGCTGTTAAAGACGGATGAAGGATATTGGAGTAACACTCGAGGACTGTCTCCTGGGCCACGGGGGGAGACTTTTGGTGGCATAAGACTTTTGGACTACGACCCCGTATGTCGGGTTAAAGGCATTACCTCCCACCTCGGGGAGCATAATGAGAGGATACGGCCTTAGGTTGTGGGGTTACACACAACCCTTCCTCGATGTTGTCCGCTCCCATCCGATCCCTAAAGATGATAAGGATTTCGTATGGTTTTTATGAATCTTCTAAAGACAAGATAATAAGAATAAGAACAAGGAAATTCTGAACTAA
>JAODPA010151645.1:0-14927 GCA_025585075.1 Nepenthes mirabilis
ATTCTCATATAATACATCCATAAAAATCTTATGATATCTAGTTTTTATAAAAATATTTTTCAAATTTCAGAACCATTAAAAAAATTAAATTCAGCTAGTTCTCTCTGCACTGCACTCGGTACAAACAAATGGTTTTTATATAGAAACTCATAAATTTCAAATCAAATATATTTTATCCATTAACAATGTAATCTTAATAAATATATTTGTTATCATTAAAGTGATTAAAGAAATGTTAAGCGAATAGCCTCGTTCTTATTCCTCTTAATTTTCATTAGTCTACCTGGCTCTCTTCTTTTATCATAATAGCCAACACAGAGTAACTACAACTAACCCCAGCTCTCTCTCACTTTCCTCGAACCACCTCCATCTTGCGTTTCCTTTACATTACCTCTGCAATTCTCGTTTTGGACTAACAATTGTTTAATGAGTTGCTTGATGTGTGTAAGAGCGAGCTGAAATCGAGGGGCTCTGTTTTCGCTCTGACAATTTCGCTCTGACAGGGCGATTTTCAAAATTCGATTTCGAATCTTGAATCTGCTCGGCGTCGTCCTCGACGTTTCTGACTTGGGTGCCGGGCGGCTCCGGTGCCTGCCATGGCCGGCCTCCCGGTTGATTGCCCGGCCCCCCGTCACCCGGCTTCTATGCTCTGGTGTTGTCGGCCTAGGCGACCTCGAAGATTTCGGTGTTGCCTGCGATTTTGATTGCCTGCGATTTTGACCATCTTTTCTCGCCTTCTGTGTGAGGCGAAGGCTCGTCTTCGCTTGAAGAGTTCGTGGCTGGTTTGGTGTTGCTTGACCGATGCCCAGTTGTGCCGGGCGTGGACCTGTTGGATGCCTCTGATCTTTCTGATCTGTGGCTTCGGGAGCTGCTTCCTCTGGCTTCCTGGGGGGTCTCGCTCTCTGTTTGGCTTCCTGTGCCTGAAGTCTTGGGCTGTTGGATTGGCTTTCCGCTGCCAATGTGAATCACCATTGTTGGTTGGGTGTGGGGTGCCCATGCCATTCTGGGTGGAGCTTTCTGGCTGAGGATTGGTGATCCGATAGTATTATCTTGGCTGCAGTGGCTGGCTGTTGAGTCGAGCTCCTGCTAGTTGTTGTCTCTGTGGTCGCTGCCTTATGGGGTGAGATGCCTGTTTGCATTAATGGCTTCTGCGATTGGGCTTCCGGTGGGCTGTTGCCTCTTCTCGTAGTAGTGATGTTGCCGAATGTACCCGGATGCTGCTCTGATTGGCTGTGTTTCCCATTTGTTGATTGGGTAGGAGGAGCCCGTGGGCTTATGGATTGGGTTTCTTCGGCTGAGGGCTGAGCAGCTGGCTGTGGTTCTTTTTGGTGGCTATTTGCTCTTCTTGTTTGAGGTGATGCCCTGCCTGTGAGCTGATTAATTGTGGTGATTGTGTTGCAATCCATTGGACTGCTTGTCTGGCTAATTCAGCCAGTGTATTGATGTTGTTGCCTCGCTGCAACTTCATCTAATGTATGGCTTGCTGCAATGATTGATACATGCCTCCTCTGGCTTTATTGATCCTTTACTGCGGCCAGAATGTGATTGAGGGACATTGGATTTATCTTATGTCTCGAGATCTTTTTTCTGCAATCTTGCTTGCTGATTTTGCGGATGCTTCGTCCTCTGCATCAGGAGTAGCTAATAGTGCCTTCTGGTGATGGTTGGTTCATTGCCCCTGGCACTGATGGTGTCTGGTGGATATGGAGGTTTGAGGCATGGTAAATGTTATGCTGCTGCCTCTTTATGCTCTGCCTGTTGTTTGTTGGTGCTGGATTTTGTTATTGCATGCTATTGGAGTGTGGTTTGTTGCATCTTTTGATGCTGAGATTGCAGATAATCATTTGTCCCTGAAATTGAAAGGGAATTGGTAGGCCTGTATTGGCTTTCATATTCTTGGCCGAGTTTTTGCTTAGGCAGATGGCATGTATTTTGGTTCTGGGTGCTGCAACTGATGCTGGATCTGCTCCTGTACTTCTGTCTGGATTGTTGTGGTTCGGTGCCCGTGTGCCTTGATGGTTCAGGGCTGTGAAGCTACGGCCGGAAGATGCTGCTGGGATGGGGCTCTGTTGCAGCTGCCAGGGTGATTTCCAGCATTGGTATGATGCGTTATGAGGTTGGAGCCTTGGATTTAAGGTTTCTTCTGAGATTTGCTGCTATGTTAGTTAGCCAAAGATGTTGCTGCTGTTGGAATTCAGCTGCTGGTCGGATACCTTTCATTGTTGATGTGTATGCTGTTCTTTTTCGATGGGGACTCGGTGCTGTTGCTCCCGGTTCCTGAAGACGAAGCTCATCTTGAGTTGGTAATATGTTGGTTGTTGGCTGATTAGCAGCTGGCTACATTTTGTTGCTGACATTAAAAGTTTTTGGCATGGATTGGCATGCTCCTTGTTTAGGAACCATCTTGTGTGGTTTTCTAGTATTGTATGAAATCCTGCATTTTTATCTTTTAGTAGGTTTCATCTATTGTATCAAAGTGCTCGGGCATGCCCTAGCTATTTAGGTTTATCCCCAAATCGGAATAACACTTGGTGATAAATCCTAATTTATAATTATTTTCTCTCATTAATCCAAATCACTTACTTATCAAAAAAAAAAAAAAAAGATGTGTGAAAGAGCTTAGTTTGACTTTTATTGTGTTCAATTTGGAATTTGGAATATTTACATTGTTACTCAATGTTGGAAGATTTTTTTTTTTTTTGATGTTTTTATACGAAGCCAAATTATGTTTAAACTTAATTGATTATTCGAATTACTTAGCTTGCATGTTATATAACAAATTGTGTTGCTAACTTAATTGATTGTGAACTATTAATATCGCCAAAGATGAAAAACCCAATTCTGGGTCGGGTTTGGTTTTAGGCAATATCCCAAACCACCGTATTTTACAAGCCTACAGTATTGTGAGTTGGCTTTGGATTATGGATTTAAAGTAATAAATTGGGTTCGGCTCCCCGAGCAATTGTCATTGAAATTAAAAATGAATAAAATTAATACTTAAGTTTAGAGGATCATGCCAGCACCTAGAAAATGACATAAACAAAATGATTCTTTAGTGGCTTGGGAGTAGATGGAAAGAATGACAAGTACAGTGATTGCAGAGGAGGTGGCACATACCAGATTACAACGTCCCCTAAATGCTGCAAGTTTTTAATTCCCTTCCCTTCGGTCACTGGGACCTCTGCATTCCAGGTAATTCTTGAATATACCACAAATTTTAATTAAAAAAGAAAAAAAAGAAATAAATCTAAGTTTTCAGAATATAAAATACAAAAATATATAATACACATAAAATATATTTTAATTTAGACATAAACAGTAAATAATAAGAGCAATAATAGTAATGATGATATTTTGGTGATAAAGAAAAATCTCGATAACTACAATTATCGAATAAAACCCTCCGAACTTCAACGGTCAGGAAAAATATGTACTAAAAAAATTAACTTATAGATTGGGTGGTACAGGTGCGTTAACCTAACCGATATACTCTTATCTTGTAACATCTGCTAAGGAATTTCTTGGATTTGCCTAAGACAATGGGATAGGACGCCTTCCAGTCTTCTTGTCAGTCTTCTTTTATGAACCATCGAATCTTCATACACTATTAGATCCCAATTTTCACACTACCCATGTCACTCACGATGATTAATAGGCCAAAAAAGGTGTAATCAATAAGATGGAGAAGAGGAGAAAGTTGTGAAATATTGGTACACGAATCGAAAGAGATTTTTCTCTATTTGGCACCAACTGGAAGCTTAAAAGGAGTTTTGCCTCGAGCAACCTTGAGAAAAATAAAAACAAAAAAGTATTCTTTCAGAAAATGGAGGCAACAATATATAAAGAAGCCCAAAAATAACTGTTAAAAATATGACTGTTCAAGACATGCACGTCTCGATGCTAAAGCATGGCTTAAGCATGCAGTAGGCATGCCTAGGGTTTCACTTGGAATGCCCCCTGGAGCTCGAGTGTAGGGCAGGCACGCAGCGAGCAAGGGCTCTCCAGAAATGGGGCTTGAGCGTGCCTCAGGCTTGCCGCGAGCGCATGCTCTTTGGAAATGGGGGTCGAGTGCTCCTTGGGTGTGCCACGAGCGCATGCTCTTTGGAAATGTTGCTTGAGTGCGCTTCGGGCGTGCTGTGAGTGCATGCTCTTTGGGAATGCGGCTCAAGCGCGCCTCGGGCATAAGGCAGGCATGGAGATTGGGCAGTACGCAATAACGAGAAAAAATTTGATGCAAATCTTCGAAATAATAAGACCTTTGCCAATGATTAATAGGACACGGTCATGAAATATACAAACACATAAATGTACCTAACAATATCTCCATTCGACAATTCTATGACAAAATCTCACAAAAATAATAAAGTAAAATACAAAAGAATGATGGGTTCAGATATCATCGAGATAGAACCCGTATATATAAAAATCTATTTCTAATAAGAGACACAAAAGTTGTAGAAGATGCTGTAAAAGGTGCTATGCTTGTTCAAGGTTACTACCGAAGCAGATAGAAAAGGCAGTAAGGCAAGAATAAGATAAACATGATCATGATAACAGAATACCAATATAGCGAATAAGTCATGATAAGATTAATATAGATATATATAATATGGACAGTACAGGAAATCAATGGAAGACATAAAAAATGAACCTCTCCCTAATAAAAAATAGAGAAAACTCGCCATAGCAAATAAAGCCAAAAGCCAAAGATAAAAACAGACTCCCCCTAGCAAGGGGACCTCCCATTAGCGAAACTACTCCCCTTTTTGTTATAAATGACCAAAGGGAGGGTATCAATCTAACGCAGAGGAATCCCCGGAAGACGGCTAGGCAGAGGAGAGATGAGCAAGCAATCGCTGCTAATGAGCAAGCTCCTCCTACATAGCTAGGAAAGAATCAAGATGCTGAAATCCGATAAGAATGTCCGACCGTAATTTCGTCTAAGAAGAATACAGCCGCTCTATTCAATCGGTTAGCCTAAAGAGCTGCCCCATAAGCATAGAGAAAGAAGAGGCAGAGGACCGAGGAGGATCAGATGGGCCAAGTCATAAGGGAGCATGAAAAGATGGGCCACAGTCGGCCGAAAAGGTAGGGACCGTAGGAAGGGGCTCATCAAGAGGATCATTGAGATCTGGGGAGAATCTATAAGTGTGTGATTGGCTTTGTTCAAAAGTCGTCTGGGTAATGGGCCGGCCAGGTTGCACATGGGAAAGATTCAAAAATTGTACCCCTAAACCCATGATAAGGCACTGAATGAAACAATCATTGAGTAGGTTGTCATCTTTTTTGGAGACAAATTGAGTGATAATGTAAGAGCAAAAGTAGGATGGAAGATCAATAGGTCACCCACCTAGGAGAGTGTAAAGGAACAAAGCCTTATCTAGAGCAATGGAGGAAAAGTGAGTAACCAAAACAATATTAGTCAACATGATCCGACTCATAACCATTATTCGAGGGGAGAGAAGCTTGGTTTTGAACGATCTGCCATTCTACTTCAGGGGAAAGCCATAAAGAAAAGAAGAAATCTCATTTCAGTGTGGCATGGCATTCCTTGGGTGAAGGTAGTCAGGATTGCCAACTAGTGGGATACTGAGAGTGTTGGAGATTACTTTCGAGGTAATTCGAAGGTGACTCCCTCTCAAGAAGGTAGAAAAAGAATTGGTCGAGTAGTCATAGATATTGGAGTAAAATTCTTGAATAAAGAGTTAAGATGGTGCAATCAGGTTGATTAGGACCAGCTCTCAATGGCGGTCCATGAACATGGAAGAAAAAGATGGGTCGAGGGAAGTAATATCAACTTCCTGTTCAAGGGTAAGTTGCTTTTGGGATATACAAGAGTTAAACAATGCCTCAACTTCGACATTAATGAACTGGTCAGGAGTTGAGAGCCTGCTCACTTGGGGATGCTTGCTCACTGATTTTCAGGAATGGGACTTTCGTGAAGCAGACATCTGCACAGCAAAATAGAGAAGGAGACAGGTGAAGAACACAAATCAAGACGAGGAACCTATAATTGGGTATGGGTCCCACAAGGAGCCACCAAAAACCCACGGACCTCTCACCACCACGGCCTGAGAGAGGGCCTAAAACGGGACAAATCAACACTAGAGGGTTGTAGATTGGGAAGTGGAAGTCCCAAAAATGTGGGTATATTCCACGAAGAGATACCCAAAGCCCACGTTTTGAGAAAAATCAGATCTATGAAAAATAAGCAAGATAAACTATGAATCGATCGTAAATATGTGCAAAGGACAAAACAATTGAGCAAAATCATGAAGAAAAACATGCATTCACAGAGAGAGATGGAGGTCGGGGCACATGAATGGAGAAGCCACCATTAATGGTGGAAGAAAGTTAAAAAAAAACAAAGAGGAAGGAGAAAGTACCTTGAGTGAGCCAAAGAAATGCAGGAGGATGAGTCGATCTAGAGTTATGAGGAGGTAGAGAGAGAAAATGTGAGAGAGAAGCGTGAGAGAGAAATGAGGGTTTGAGAGTGCACGAGGCCCTCTGCCTGATTTGCGTTGGGAGATAAGAGGGCTGTGATGCTGCGCTCGAGCACGCCTCATGCGTACTTCAGGTATGCCTACCCTAGATTCGTCGCTTGACCACAAAAGTGGCGCAAGCCAGGCGCGATTGACAGTGCCTCTTTTTTGTTTTTGTTTTTTTTAAACAAAAAATGATACAATTAAAGCTCACATCAATCTAACAAAGGAGAGCAAATGCCAATAGCTTCCTAAGAGATTCAAAGCGAAGGCTATCTAAAGGTTTCGTAAGAATGTCGGTCAGTTGATATTCCGTCAGATTGTGTTCAAGGGTTATTATGATGGATTACGTCCTAAAATCCGTTATTAACATTATTCATAATATATTACCTTTAATTCATTAATATTATTGGTTATAAGAAAAGGGGATGTGAGCTTTTTTTATGTTCTGTTTAATTTACCGATATATAAATGATAATCTCAATATACACAGGATTCAAATATTTGGCCACATCATCCGTGGCTCTGACATCCGCCCAATAACAACATGATGTCAGTTTCGTGATAAGGAAAGACGCTAGCTAAATCGATCATATACAACTTGCGAAAGCAGTAAATATTTACAACATTTAGTCGTTTGATACAAAATCATCACAAAGATATATGATCATTTATACAATCATCAAAATTGGTTAGAACTTTACATCATATCTTATCTAATGTCAACCACAAAATAAAACTAAAAATAGTACATACTATCCTTAAAATATAAGTCAGCAAAATATTATCTCCAGGGATCTGTACTAAATTCTTTAATCCTCACTTCTATTCATCATGCAAGGACTCGTGTGGATTATCTGAAGGGTTAGTAAAATAGTAAAATAGTGAATCAAATGCTCAACAAGGTACAATATATAGCAAAGTTCATACATTTCTTTTACATAAAACATAATAGTAGAGATAGATATCATCATCGAATATAACAATTTAAAATATAGTCATGACATTTATGAAATTTTCTTTTTGGTTTCTTATTTGTTCTTTTCTTGCTTTTCTTTCAAAATATGCTAAAAATTTACTTTTATTATTTTTCTTTAGGAATCAGGATTAGTAGGCCTTACTAGTTAAAGGAACAGTTGATCAAAATTTAGATTGTGTTTTATCCACACAATCAAAGGCCCAACCTCATCTTATACTTTGAGGTAGGTGGATTGTATTCAATCCACATAATTTAAGGCCTAATTTCCTTCTACACATTGAGGTGGGTGGTACATACCTTTATGCTTGGTAGACGGGACCAAAACCGTATAGCAATATTTATCAAATGATGATTTTTCACTATAATATGTTAAGGCATGTCAAAATATACTATTTATTGATCAATCTTTGGTCTAATTTCTTAATTTCTTTTAAAATTCATTGTGAAAACTCTACATTTGTTCTTATTACTTATTTTAAATTTTTTCCATTCCAAAAGAAAATAATCTTACCCTTTCTGAATTGTTGTTTACTTTGGAAGAAAATAATCATATTTCTTATTATTTTGTAAAGCTTTCAATTACTTTCCATAAATAGGGCTAAAACTTAACATTTAAATAGTAGAATCTAAGAAATCATCAAATTCATTCATATGTTGAAATAATAATTTGTATTAAATTACATGCTACAACAAATCATCAAAAACATTTATATGCTAAAATAATAAATTGTAACATATTACAAGCCGGAAACTTAGGACTTATACATGGTGCATTTAGCTGATTTGGCTGCTGGTCCAGGGCTGGTTTAATGGCCGGGTTAGTGGCCGATTTTGGCTGATTTTTATGGTCTAAAATTCCAACTTCAAAGTTCGATATTTCAGCCGGTTTGCTACTTTTTGATGGCTGATATGGTGGCCGGTTCAGATTGGTTTTTATAGCTTAAAATTCAGCAACATTATTGTTGCTTTGACCAAATTCAGAGGTTGTTTCAGGGGGGGCGGTCTAGGTTAGTTTGATAATTTAAATTTCAGCATTGATAATTGATATTTTAGCTAGTTCAAGGGACTGATTCAGGGGCCGGTTTTGGGTGATTTTTACAGCATCAAAATGATGCTTCAGCTAGTTTAAGGAGGGTTAGTTTAGGGCCCTTTCTTGTAGAATAAAATTTTGCAATTAGCAAGGGTTGTTCCAACTAGTTTAGTGGCCGGTTCGAGGCCGGTTCGGTGGCTAGTTTAGGCCTAATTTTACAGGTTGACAAATCAGCATCACTACATAATGTGTTGGTTGATTTAGTTGCCAGTTCAGTCAGTTTAGGGGCTAGTTTAACATATTTTCCTAGGCTGCGAATTTTAGCATGCTTCATCCGGTTCGCTTACTTGTTTAAGGCCTGATTTATTGGCCGGTTCAAGTCCAATTTTATAGGTCGACACTTCAACATCACTACATGATTTCATAGCTAATTTGGCCGCTGATTCAGCTAGTTTAGAGGACAATTTATGGCTGGTTCAGTGGCTGCAATTTCAGCGTCAGCATGGATGCTACTCATCCGGTTTTATTGCTATTTAGGAGCCCTATTCAATGGGCAATTTAGGGTGTTTTGGGTAGCTGGTTCATAGGTTGACAGTTTAGCCTTTGCATAAGGTGGCTTGGTCGATTTGACTGCTAGTTTAGCCGATTTAGGGTCGGTTCAATCTATTTTTCCTAGGCTACCAAACTCAGTATCAGTATGGATGTTGGGGCCAGTTCTATTGCTAACTTGGGGCCCGGTTTAGTGGCCAGTTCAAATCTAATTTTATAGGTTAACACTTTAACATTATCTTAACACACTTAAGCTAATTTGGCTGCTAGTTTAGCCAATTTGGGGCTCGGTTCAACCTACTTTCATGGGTTGCAATTTCAGCATCAGTATGAATATTGTAGCTGACTCTGTTACTAATTTAAGGACCCGGTTCAGTGGTCGATTTAGGATGTTTTGGGTGGCCGGTTCACAAGTTGATAGTTCAACCTTAGTAGATGATGTTTTGGGTTGGTTTGGCTGCCCGTTTAGACGATTTGAGGGCCGGTTCAGCCTATTTTCAGTAACTGGTCCAAACTAGGTGCTGAAAATCAGATTAGCATTCAGTGGTTCAGCAACCTACTTATCCACTTTAAAATTGATTTTTACCTGTTGTGAGATAATGATATAGTAGTAATAATATAGTAAAATGAGAAATTTAAGTATTAAATCAATAATACTTGAAGAAGTTAGCAAGAATTTACAACAAAGGAAAGAGAGGCTAAAGAGTGCACTTGCCCAATTTTTCAGCTGAGGATTGTGGCTACTAATTTTTCTCCTTCTCCTTTCTGCTTTTTGGTTCTTCCTTCTGCTTCCCTTCACATTTTCTTTTTTCCTTTACTCCCTCACGTGGCCTTGTATAATTTGGAGGCCAAGTTGCTGAGTTATTTTAATTTGAAGGACCTGCTGCCACCATGCTCCCTAATTTAGCTTAGTTGTCCCTATTATCTTACTGATTCATCCACCTATTTTGCTAAATTTTTTTTCGTAAATTTTGCTGAGTTATTAGGCTATTGGTGGCTTTAGAAAGCTGCCGTGTGGCTGCTAAATTTGGTTAAATTTCGTCAACTTTCATTCAACTTCTGGTGATGTATGCTGATTTCAGCTTAGTTGTTGATTTTTTGCTACTACTGTCGTGTTGTGTTTTGTTGCTGAATTTTTGAAAATTTAGCTACTGTATGTGTGTTGAAGTCTTGTGACGTGTGTGGATTGTATTCTTGTTGAATTATTGGAAATTCAAATAAATTGTAATGTTGCCCTACTGCTGCCGTGTCTCTTGTCTACTTACTAAGTTGCTAAAGTTTTGATGTTGCTCAATTAAATTTTAAGGCACACCAAGTCATTTATTGTCTCCTAAAAAATTGATATTTTAGCTGCGGCTGTTGTCCAAGCTGACCTTTAGCCTATCGAAATTAATTTAGTTACTAACCGGTTAAAATTTCGACAACCGAGCTGTCCTTTTGTCATTCAAAAATTAAATTTGTTACTAACCGAGTCTATCGGTTAATTTTTTGTGCCGCCACTATGTCTCAGGGTAAACCTCTAGCTTCTGAATTTTGATCATTTATAAATTTTAATTTTATATATACTAGCTTCATTGTGATCCACTTGTTTTGGAAAATCTCGAACATTATAATTATGACCGGATTTTTAACGAGTTCTCCAATAAAATGATGACAAATATCTATATGTTTGGTACAAGAGTGTTGAACGGGGTTTTTTGAAATATTGATTATACTTGTGTTCTCACAATAAATTGTCATAGTATTTTGAATGATACCGTAATCATGCAGCGTTTATTTCCTCCATAAAAGTTATGTGCATCAACTGCCAGTAGCAACGTACTCTGCTTTAGTAGTGGACAATGAGGTGAAATTTTGTTTCTTACTCATTCATGTTATAATATGGGAGCCGACGCAAAAACATCCACCAGATGTGCTTTTACGATTATCGGCATTTCCATCCCAGTCGGCATTAGAATAGCCAGCAAATCAAAATTTGAGTCTCAAGAATAGAAGATCCCATAATTGGATATGCCATTAACATATCGAATGATTCATTTGACAGCACTTAAATGAGATTATTTGGGATCAAATTGATATCAAACGCATACATCGACACTAAAAGTAACGTCAAGTCTACTCGCAATTAAGTATAGAAAACTTCCTATAATACTTCTATAGATTGTTTGATCGATGCTATTCCCTACAGGATTATAATCTAATTTGGAGGAAGTGTTCATGAGTGTTCAAGTATATTTTTTATTATCGAGCCTAATATGTTAAACAATGTCCTTGGCATACTTATTTGGCGAGATGAAAACACTTTGTGTTAGTTGTCTAATATGCAAACCGAGAAAATATATAAGTTCTCCTACTATACTCATTTCAAACTCGAAAGTCATGCAATTGGCAAATTTATGTGCATAGGGATCTATTATAGCACTAAACATAATATTATCAACATAAATTTGGGCAATAATAATATATTTTTTAGTAGATTTTACAAAAAAAGAGTCTTATCAACACTGCTCCTAATAAAACTATAGTCACTAAGATATGAGGTGAGCCGCTTGTACCAAACTCTTGGAGTTTGTTTAAGACCATACAATACTTTTTTAATTTTTTATACATGGTCTAGAAATATAAGATTAATAAATCCCTTCAATTGCTTAACAAAAACTTCCTTTTGGGTGACACCATGAAGAAAAATACTTTTAACATCTATTTGATAGAGTTTAAAATCATACAATGCTTTTTAAAGTTTGTATACATGGTCTGGGAATATGAGATCAACAAATCCCTTTAGTTGGTCAACAAAAACTTCATCTTGGATGATACCATTAAGGAAAATATTTTTAACATCCATTTGATAGATTTTAAAATCTATAGTGCAAGCAATGGACAATAAAATTTGTATAGATTCAAGACGAACCATAAGAGCAAAGGTCTGGTCGAAATCGATACCCTTAATTTGAGTATATCCCTGAGCAACAAGATGAGCTTTGCTGTGGGCATTATTTTTATTTTCATCAGTTTTATTTTTAAAAATCCATTTGGTTCCAAAGACATTTGTATGTATGGGTCGAGAAACCAAGGACCACGCGTCATTCCTAACGAATTGATTTAGTTCCTCGTGCATAATGTTGATCCAGCATTCATCGTTCAGAGCCTCATGCATAGATGATTTGATTTAACTCTGATTGAAAGTTCCATGATTAGGACGACAATTAGGGTTTTGTTGGGAATATCAGCAGAAGCTGGATCATGTAGGGACTTAGTTTGATCATCCTCTTTGCTTGGGCAATCATTGGCTTCAAGTTGCTCATAGGGGACATCATTGACAATGATATTGGTAGACTCCATAGTAATTTGAGTGTAAAAATTGTACACCCGATAAGGCTACTAGAAAGAGAATATTCTAAAAATATCCCTTTATCACTTTTAGAGTTGAACTTACCTTTCTTATCTCATAAAATGAAGCATTTACTTCCAAAAATATGAAAATACTTTACATTGGGTTTCTTACCTCTCCACAGTTCATAAGGTATATTATCCATTCTGGCTTTTAAGTAGACCCTGTTAATTATTTGGCATGTCGTACCTACGGCTTCACACCAAAAGTGCATGGCAATATTTTTGTTTTGCATCATAATTCTAGCTATTTTTTGAATGACTCAATTTCTTTGTTCCACAGACCCATTTTGTTAGAAAGTGATAGGAGTAAAGAATTCATGTTAAATTTCTTCTTTGTTACAAAAATAATCACAACTTGAATTTTCAAATTCCTTTCTATGATTACTATAAATTCACACAATTGAAATTTTCTTTCATTTATGAGTTTTTCATATAAAATTTTCATATAATCAAAGGTATCAGACTTTTTATGTATAAGATTTATCCAAGAATATCTAAAAAAAATCGTTTACAACTATTAGGATATACTTTTTACCGTCTAAACTCTTGATCCTAAAAGATCCCATAAGATCCATATGAATTATTTCAAGGGGATGCGAGGTAAAAATCTCTCTAAGTGATGGATGGCTTGTCCTAGTTTGTTTTTCAAGTTGACAAGGACAGTACAGATAGTGTTTGACATTAGATAGTTTTGGAAACCCTTCAACACAATTTTTCTTCAAACAATTGGACAGATTGGAAAATTTTAAATGACCAAGTCATTGATGCCACAATTCGGTAAAATCAATTTCAGCAGGATGACATCCTAGGACAGGGCCAGCCTCGATACCATAAAGGTTATCTAGAGTTCTCTTACATTTTAACAAAATAGTGCCATTTATATCGTATATACAACACTTGTTGTAAAAAATCTGATCTCAAAATTGTTATTATAAAATTGACTAATACTCAGGAGGTTAAATTTTGACCCAAAGACATACAGGACATCATACAGCTTTGAGAGTCTAGAAATACTAATCTATCCTCTGCCAAGAATAGGAGCCCTAGCGTCATCACCAAAGACAATTGTCCCATCGTGGTGGTTAGATAGAGATGAAAACATTACTTTATTGCCATACATGTGCTTGGAGCATCCACCATTTAGATACCATAACGAATGATTTTGAGCTTTTAAGGCAATGTGAGTAACTTTACATGAGTAATTTTTAGAAACATTTTTTAGATCACTCCTTTTAATCCAAATTTTTCATCTCGAATTTACTTTTTGATTTAATCTTTTCATTTTTTATTTAGCTGTTGAATGTAATTAACAATTTTATTTATTTTTACCCATTATCTTCGGTTGTGCAATAGATTAATGGTGTGACACCAATAACAAATATGACCAATTTGCCTACACACATGACAGGTGGGCACAAACGTATGGATAGAGTTCAAAATTTTTGATTTATTACTAAAGTAAGCATTTTTCTTAGATGGTTGATAAATTTTAGCATTTTTGATCTTTTGGCTATCTGGTTTAGGCAACAAAGTTGAGCCAATTCTTTTCTCCACACTTTTAGGCACAAATTTAGAGATTTTATATGTGTTAATATTTTTGTGTAGAATTTTTGAGGCCAGAACAAAGATCATCTTAGAGTGTGTGTCGTTTTGAAAATATTCTCAATGTAGCCTAGACCTTATTCGTTTCCTGCAATCTTTACTAATCCTAATATGTGATCAAGTTTTTGAGTACCATTTGAGAACTCTTAATATCATCATTAACATTTTTGAGTTCCAATTCTAAGGATTTGATTTTAGCAATTAAGGAGTTGTTCAACATTTTCAACTCACGATATTGAGCTGTGGCACATTCCAGTTTTGTTTTACATCTTGCTTTTTCTTTTTCTAATTCAATTAATTTACTATTTAAGAATTTATTAATTTTCTTAACTTTAAGTATTCCTAAACAACTTGTCATATATTTCTTAAAAATTATCAAATTCATTATTAGATTTCTCACCAAAAAAAGAAATTGCTATGGTTGCATACTAGTGGCTTTATCACCACAAATAATGGAGGTCTTAAATGTCATTTAATTTATCTCATCATCTTTTGAGAATTTTTTGTCTTGATTTGATCCTCTTTATCATCTGTTAGTGATACTATCACAAACCCGAACCAAGCAGGTCAATTTAAATAATTTATTATAATTTCTAAAATCTAAAATCCCAATTAAATTTTAGAAGCCAATAATACCAAATCTCAAAATTCGGGTGTGACAAACCAAATATACCTAACAAAATTAAAATCCTCACAGGACCTCATCGAACAACCGTCCGAGCAAAATAAATACAACCTGCTTTACGATCATCGTAAGGGAGATAATAATCCAACCCAAAAATCATAATCAAACATAACAAAATATTCAACTATTCCCAACATATAGCAATATGCCCATATCCGGCCAATTCCATAATCCAAATACATCAATTAACAATATAAACCATAACAA